>JANAVB010013400.1:16383068-16408811 GCA_029216955.1 Iris pallida
CGACTCAACGGGTGACTTTGTGCACGGCCCGCCGGAATCCAACTTTGGACATACGGTTGGGTTCGTATCGGAAAATTAGATCTGTTGATATATAGTTTGACAACTTTAGAGACCGTAGACTTTGACGCACTTTTCGGTACAAAGCGGGTCCAACGACGGATACCGTTTTGGCCTAAAATTACCGTTTTGCCTCTGTGTCCAGAATTGGACTTAAGAACAGGCAATCCAAGCTAATTTAACTATTCTGAGAATGTTGGCGATGTCTGTTTCAGCTTTCGGGGACATTTGTGATATTTGGACTTTATGGCGTATCAGTTGACGGTATCTTATTGATTCTTCGTGCAACCACAAGGCAAGTATACCTTGCCAGATTGTACAATATAATTTATACGCATGTTCATTATCTCTTTGCTATTCTTTTTCTTATATTCGTGGTTGCTTTATTCCATGTCTAGTACACTCATCCTATTATAGTTTTTACTTTGCATGTTTCTAGTTGTCTGTACATTCTTGTTCTTTTCTGTTATGATATTTCTATCTGTTACACTGTGTTAGTTTCATATGTATTCCTTGATAGAGTCGTCTAGTCCTACACCACGATTCCTTCGACTTGATTATAACATAACTTGACTTGACATGACTTAAGTAGGACTTGACTTTGACATTCTATAGATTGTGAGTACTTACCTTGACTACGGTCTATAAGATTTTTATACTAGGATTGGCTACCGTCTTGGTTGTGAGTGCTTGCCTTGACTGCGATTGAGACACTATAGATTATAAGTGCTTGCCTTGACTGCAGTCTATGGCTTTGACCTATTAGCCATTTCTATTATGGCATGCCAGTGTCTTAGGATCCTTGTGTTTAGATCTTGTGTCTTAGTTCATTTTGTCTCGTTGGATATCCTTGATTGTTTTTTACTTGTTTGTATATTTATACTGCTACATGTTGGCTTGTATATTATGTATCTTGCTAGTCCTCTGAGGACCCGATGATCTCTTTAGGTAGCTGATTGCACGGAGTTAGTTAGCTGAGCATGTGGTAGTTGACTTCATCTGCATGATTCAGGTATTTTGTTAGTGTTATTAATTTACTATCTTCTCGTACTTTATATTCAGTACCATGATATATTCTGCTTATTTTATAGACTCATATCATTCTTAGAGTCTAATCAGACAATAAGCTAATGGGCTGCAGACCATAATCCATAATTGTTCATTCTTGTCTTATATGATTCTTATGGATTGAGATATAGTTTAGATTAGCCATGATACCATGACCTTGACAGCTTATACGTACTCGAGTCGGGTTGGAGTCCGCTCGATACGTAGCTGGCTTGCTCACGAGCTCGCGTCCGAAAATCGGGTGCGGGTCGTGACAATTAGTCTGTCAATTATGTCATCATTAACTACCTCGCACCACTTGATAGCTAGCGCGAGCTAGCCGTCAGCATTTATTACAAAGTTGACAAAGTCGTCTCGGGCGCTGTGCTTCCCAGGATTCGAAGAGATTTCCTTTGACTGACAAGCTGTCGGTCATCATTGCGATTGTTTACAGCTTCTCGAGGAGGCTTTGCCATATGGTGCATACGCCACCTGGCCCTAGTGCCACATAATCCTCATGCAACCCAGTGACCAACGCCATTCTGAATCATGGCACCATCTTATGATTAGTGCCTAATTATTTTTGAGCTCCTACAAGACTCCCTTCAAAGTTTTCAAATTTGAAAACTTTCAAAATTTTAAATATTTTGAATTAGAAGTAATTGGTCTGACTGGCGCGGGATACTGTTGTAACTGATCCGAGTTTTGTGCGTAGGTTGCGCAATGGTCAAAAAAGTTGCCATAGGCTATAAATAGCTGTTTAAGAGAGAGAAAATTTACTTTTACTGAAAAGTTATTCCTCTCCAACTCTTTGTCTTCTTCTTCTCAACCTTAGAAGGTCTTCAGACCATCAATTGCACCACTGTCGGTGAGAGTCGAGAGGGCGAACCCACCGCATGAAGGGGATCACCGGAGAACTAAACGATCGATCTTGGGGTGCCACTCGATGGCAGCGCATCGTGTCAGCGTCGACCATCTCTTTTTAGAGCTCTGGTTAATCCTGCCACTTCACAACCCATGCCTCCTCTTTTTAGAGTGTTGGCCGCATCATAGCACACATTATTTATTTTTACAAGTTGTGTTATATGCAAAAAGCAAGCTTGTGCAAAAACACACTTGCACCAAGCAGTTCTTGCGCAACCTATGAACTGGCGCCATCTAGATCCTGCGCAAAACTGACCTCGTGCAAGTTTTGAACTGTCTTACGCGTAATGCTTTAAAATGTTGTTTATGTGCAACATTTTGATGGATTATCATATTTTATGCCAAAATAACTGTAACGTCCCAGTCCCAAAATTCGTAGGACTTGGAATGCGAATACATGCTAGCTACGTATCAAGTGGACTCCAGCCCAGCTCGAATACATATAAGCTGTATAATAATGACCAACTATCTATATTAATAATAATATCTATGTCTCAATCCACAGTAAGAAAGAATACAGGAATGAACAACATATAACATAGTGTGCACCCCATGCTACATTTGTTCGAATAGACCGGAAAGAAATAACTTGAGTCTACAAATACTAGGCTGACAAGCAGAATATAAATGAATAGAGATAAATATATAACCACCAGAGATACCTGAAATATTAAATATCAAAGTAAATATCAACCATCATGATCAGCTACCAACTCCGCTCAGTCGAATACCTGGAGAGATCACCAGGTCCTCAGGGGACATAGCAAGGTACATACAACATGCCAATTAATAGTAAATAAAAACATATAAACTAATGAGTACTACCCTAACCAGTCTAAGTGACATGTACGTGAGAACATATTCCGGATATCAGGCTTAGCCACTGAGGCTCACAAGCTCCTCAGCAGGCTATTGCCCTCAAGCACCGTGTCGTGGGACCAAAGGGCATACGAGTATATCAAGTAAATAACCACCCACGCTCTGCTACAGAGATGAAGGTATACTAGTAGAATACCATCCAAGTCCCTATATGGAAACGAGACTAAACTATTAGAATAACAGCCAAGTCCCATATATGAAAACGAGTATATTCGAATAGAAATATATATATATATATATATATATATATATATATATATATATATATATATATATATATATATATATATATATATATATATATATATATATATATATATACAGCCTGATATAACGGTAATGTTCTCCCCACCCCATGTTCTATTCTATCAAGTCATGTCAGATAACACTAACAATATCAAGTAAATAATCATGTAACCTATCACAAGGTCCAAACCATGAATATGTCATATCTAGGACTATCTCATGATCGTGTCAGTGTCCTAGGTCCATCGTATCTCAAGTAATACGATAATCAATACAACGCTATATCTAAGGTTAATACCCAATATCTGCATACATATATTGACACCCGAATCTGTTCGGACGTGAAGTATCAACTATTCCTATATCACGATATATATGAAGATAGAAACAATAGAACAAAAAAAAGAATATGTATTGAAAACTTGGCAAGGTACACTTGCCTGGAGGTTTGTCCGAAAATGCTGGTATCTGGTGTCCGAAGTCAGATCCAAGTCCTAAAATAACCAAGAATCTAATATATTAATTAATCATATATGTCCTTGATTGCCAAAATTTAATACTTACATATTACAACCTAGGCTTATGTCTTCTCACTCTATAATAATTATACCATAGAATTAATACTTCTCAAAGTGTATTTTAGCCTTATATAAGATCGTATTTCTATATATGTCTAGTTTTACAAAAACAAGGAATATTGAAAATATCATACTTAAAGAAATAAAGAGAGATAAAAAGGTTTTGGTTGATAATTGATTAAAGGGAAGGGGTTTATTTATAAAATGCATATTATTATCTGATGTAGAATTCAGTGCATGCATTGCACACAATAGATAAGACTTTAATATTAAAGGAAGTATAAATTAACTACTTAATGAATGCTATAATTAAAATAAATTGATTTCTAATCACTAAGCTCGAATCCCAATGCTCTTTTATGTGATCAACGACATAACTATGCATGTTACTACTTTTCTTCATCTACTTCTTCTTTAAATTTAAAAGAAATTCCTATATGTGAAACGGTTGCTTCTTCCTATTAGTAGACTTCTATTGTTCTCTTTCTCTAAATCTTCTTCCATATTGAGATAGATTACTGCTATCCATACTTTCCTTCAAACGATTGTTCTTAATAATCTTTGTAAAAAAATATTACTCAACTGCCATTCTCTATTATGATTATTAGGAAAATAATATATGGTGTGATATTATATATTATTTCTATCTTCTTCCAGTGATTGGCAGCACCACTACTTAATTTTCCTATTAGAAATTTACATGAACAAAATATATAAGAGAAACAACAAAAGCTCACCTATGTGAAGATGTTATTTAAACTTGGGCTCGAGTGAGAGAAAGTCATCGTCGTCGATGTATGGTGCACAGGAGTGATACGTAGCGACAGTTCATAGAAGACGAGTTATGGTTTGTAAGATCGGATCGGACGGTGTGCGGCGAGGTTGACGACCTTGAGATACTACTGTGGCTTGGGAGTCGATGGCTTGGATGACTTAAGGAAGTTTGACATATATATATATATATATATATATATATATATATATATATATATATATATATATATATAAGTATAAATATGGGTTACAAAGGTGAAAGGACATGGGAGTTACGAATATGAAAGGAGGGGTCATGGGGGTTATGAAGATGAAATGAGGAGTCATGGGGGTTATGAAGATGAAATGAGGAGTCATGGGGGTTACGAAGATGAAAATAAATGGAGAAAGTTAATGCATGAAGCATGCACAAAATATGCACAACTTATTTTACCACTACACCCATAATGGCTTATGTGTTCCCACCATTTAGTTCACACAAAGATGGTGCTCATGTTAGAAAAGCTACAACCATGGGATCACATAGCAATAATTCATTCCTTAGGCTCATGATAGCATGGAATAAAATTCTTGGCCCAAGATAGCATGGATATTTATTTGTTGGACTAAGCAAGTATTGGACTATTTAACTAAACAATTAGCTATTAATCGTTTAAAATATAACCTAATATATATAATTCAAGCTCAAATTTCTAACGTGAAATAAAAACAAATAAATATAAAAAATATAAAAATTATTTTAAAAAATGGTGGGGGGGTTTACATTCAATCCACCTTAAAAAAATTTCGTCCTCGAAATTAAGATTCTAACTAGATGTAGAACTTATAAAGTTATGACACTAAAGTTTAATTTAGAATCTTATCAGATTTTTCGAATTAAATGCGGATAACATTCTCGTATGGAATCTTTACGCCCCCAAGTAGATTTTCCTATGGGGTGATGCTTCCATGCTATCGGACTAATCTGATAGTCTTCCCCTTCAATATCTTCTTACTGGTATCCAGTATTCCGACTGACTGTTTCTTATATGAAAGATTCAGTTTCAACGTGATCTCGGAATGGTCAACCTCATGACTGGATCAGTCGCATACCTCCTCCACTACGAGATATTGAATACATCATGCACTTGCTCTAGAGATAGGGCACTGCATGACGATATGCCACTTCTCCAACACTACCTATAATGTCAATGGGTTACTAATTTAGAGGTAATGATTCTAACTTGGCTCTTGAGTCTTTATCTGTGACTAACTATATAGATAGAAAATTTCACAGTTAATCCATGATCCCTATTAGTTTTCTAAGCTCTTCATTATACTCTTATACGTCAATAGTAATTGATAATAATCTTACCAATGCACTAGTTTTTTTTTCACCTACATGCTAGGTAAGGTTGAGCCTGGGCTAGTCAAATACATAAACCTATTGGTCAACCTTCTAGTCCTGGCATTCTAGAGGTCATTTCAAGGCTAGTCTAACTCAAATTTGTCTACCCTATCCAATATTCTTAGGCCACCTAACAGCCTGATATAACCTTTTGATATTAGTTCTTCTAGTCCTTCTATTCTAGACTATCTTATGTAAAAGCTAGCAAGGTTTAGTCTAATATTTTCAGGGTTGCTTGCTAGAATTAGACCTTATACTGTACTATGTTCTGACTTCTACCTTTGAAAAAGTTTCTATAAAGATTCTACCCACCTTAGTTATTTACCTAGTCCTGCAAAGCATGAACTACTATATCCCTCAATCAAAATTCACAAGATACCGGTTCTACCCAGACTTATGTCCAATCATAAGTACATGGCTTAGCCAACCATTTTACCCATAACAAAGTCGTAAGTCATACTTTCTGAAGTCTACCACAAGCGTTGCCCTCTTTTAGCTTAGGAAACTATAACTAAGGTTCAACTATATATCCTTTAATATCGTATTTCTAGTCATCCAAATAATAATAATAATAATTATATTCTTATTCTCCTAATAAATCTCTATGGATATGTAAAAAATCTAGTTCACCCTACCTGTTTTGGCATGGATAGTAATATATGTCCATTAAGTAAGACTGACTTCCTATAAAAGTGTAATGCATCTCTGTTTTATTCGATCTTTCTAGTAGATATGTTCTATCATACTTATATATCATTACACAATCACCCTTCTATGAAATATGCTACCAATATAGCTTCTATCATATGATAAAATGTAATCAAACTACCATAATTGTTCCAATTACTGAAGAAACACCATGTTCAGCCAACTCATAAATATAACAGGTATATTTTTCAGTCAAAAGGCATCACCAAAATTTATAATGGTTGTAGCGGGTCCCAAATGATGTCCTTGAAATATCTTCTCTCCGTGCCTTCTCTTGATGGTATCCCAATCTCAAGTCAACATTAGAAATGAAAACTTTTGCTCATTGGTCAAACAGGTCGATGGTGGGTAATACTTTTGGTTACTTGAATGACCTTGGACTTCAAATGATCAATCCGTCGGATATCGACTTATGTCAATATAGGCTATCTATCAAGTTTTCTGAAGGATGAGGCTAGCTAAACTTCTAGGCCTAACTTATGCTACCATAGAGGTCTTCTATCTCAATTCCAGCCAACTTACTCACTTATGTAAACTGAGTTTCCTCCAATCGTCAGTTCTTGCAACATAGTGTTACATAATAAAAAAATGGGGTATGCTAGGTCCTAGCCATCCATGACTACTCCTACGGTTCTTTCATCTTTATTCCCTATGTGCATCTTATTCCAACACAATTGCCATAACTACAAGTCTTTTGGTATTTCTATCTGAACTGTGTTGTGGAAAAAGGATCAATATCTCCATGATTTCTAGTCTACTTAAACTAAGATTCCTAATTTTTCGCTCAAGTCCTTAATTAGTTCTATCTACACAATCTAAGACTACCAAAAATTAATTCCTAATCATTATGTCATTCTTTTATCAAATCTCCTTTTAGTATGATTAACAACTCACCACTTCTAGTATATAGGAAGCTATTTAATAATCACAAATACGTCTAACCCTTCTATACTTGTATACTAGGTAATGGGGGTATGTTAATGCTAGACAATGCTTATATGTGATACCTCGGCAAATACTCGTCTATTGACTAATATTCTACTCATGCTTGTTCATAGGTCCTTTCAAAGTTATTTAACCTCTACTTAAAGGTATGTCTAGTATAACGCAGTTATGTCCATTCTATATCCTATACCAAGTCAGAGAGTGGTATAACCAAATATCACTTATCCCTTAGATAGAAAGCTTCCTAGTATGGACTTTCGACCGTTATCCAGTGATAACTTCATTTCTTGACCTATACCTACTACCATGATTTTTATATTGTTCAAATAAAACTTCCTCCGCCTTCATGCAACCATAGGATTTCTATAGGATTTCTATCTATCTTAAGCACAATACTTATAGATTTATCATATTCTCAACAAGACTTTTGAATCCTTTCAAATGTAGTCTTTCATGTAGGTGACCATATTCTAATTTGAAAACCATATCAACATCTAAAATTCTAATACTCGTTCTTTCAAATCACTCCCATCATTTTGGTTGATAACTCTATCGTACCTTTCTTACTAAACCAAGTTAAACCTAGTTAGACTTATATCCCATCCATATCTAACATAGATAAATAGTAGAATGTCCATTGCTTCTAGAGTCTTTCACTAGGATTAGGTAGGCTATATGAATTCTATATTGCTAATCCGACACACTTGGTCTATCTAATAGAGACGTTAATATAACCCTTATTATCTTAAACAATCAATCCCTCTTAAGATGCTCTAATAACTTTTTTTTCCAATGATAAAAATAATAATCTAAAGGAGTATCAAACACGAGCATTCGTCCTTCAGAAATAGGGAAGGGCGTGAATTCAAGGTAAGGAGTTCAAGATTGTGATTGAATGCAATATTCGAGCTTCAAGGGCGATAGATGAACTCAAAAGAATTTCCAAAGCAATTGTGGATTGAGACGCTAATATAGTATCCTATTGTAGGCTCGTTCGGCACAGTAACGTAACCGAGACGATATGTGTGACCTGCATGGGCCACCACAAAAACATGTAACGCCCTAGTCCCAAAATTCGTAGGACTAGGAATGCGAATACATGCCAGCTACGTATCAAGTGGACTCTAGCCCAGCTCGAATACGTATAAGCTGTATAGTAATGACCAACTATCTATATTAATTAATAATATCTAAGTCTCGATCCACAGTAAGATAGAATACAGGAATGAACAACATATAACATAGTGTGCACCCCATGCTACATTTGTTCGAATAGACCGGAAAGAAATAACTTGAGTCTATAAATACTAGGATGACAAACAGAATATAAATGAATAGATATAAATATATAACCACCAAAGATACCTAAAATATTAAATATCAAAGTAAATATCAACCATCATGATCAGCTACCAACTCCGCTCAGTCGAATACCTGGAGAGATCACCAGGTCCTTAGGGGACATTGCAAGGTACATACAACATACCAATTAACAGTAAATAAAAACATATAAACTAATGGGTTCTACCCTAACCAGTCTAAGTGACATATACGTGAGAACATATTCCGGATATCAGGCTTAGCCACTGAGGCTCACAAGCTCCTCAGCAGGCTATTGCCCTCAGGCACCGTGTCGTGGGACCAAAGGGCATACGAGTATATCAAGTAAATAACCACCCACGCTCTGCTACCGAGACGAAGGTATACTAGTAGAATACCATCCAAGTCCCTATATGGAAACGAGGCTAAACTAGTAGAATAACAGCCAAGTCCCATATATGAAAACGAGGATATTCGAGTAGAAATATATGTATATATATACAGCCTGATATAACGGTAATGTTCTCCCCACCCTATATTCTATTCTATAAAGTCATGTCAGATAACACTAACAATATCAAGTAAATAATCATGTAACCTATCACAAGGTCCAAACCATGAATATGTCATATCTAGGACTATCTCATGATCGTGTCAGTGTCCTAGGTCTATCGTGTCTCAAGTAATACGACAATCAATGCAACGCTATATCTAAGGTTAATTCCCAATATCTGCATACATATATTGATACCCGAATCTGTTCGGACGTGAAGTATCAACTATTCCTATATCACGATATATATGAAGATAGAAATAATAGAACCAAAAAAAAGAATATGTACTGAAAACTTGGCAAGGTACACTTGCCTGGAGGTTTGTCCGAAAATGCTGGTATCTGGTGTCCAAAGTCAGATCCAAGTCCTAAAATAACCAAGAATCTAATATATTAATTAATCATATATGTCCTTGATTGCCAACTATCTATAAAATTTAATACTTACATATTACAACCTAGGCTTATGTCTTCTCACTATATAATAATTATACCATAGAATTAATACTTCTCAAAGTGTATTTTAGCCTTATATAAGATCGTATTTCTATATATGTCTAGTTTTACAAAAAAAAGGATTATTGAAAATATCATACTTAAAGAAATAAAGAGAGATAAAAAGGGTTTGGTTGATAATTGATTAAAGGGAAGGGGTTTATTTATAAAATGTATATTATTAATTGATGTAGAATTCAGTGCATGCATTGCACACAATAGATAAGACTTTAATATTGAAGGAAGTATAAATTAACTACTTAATGAATGCTATAATTAAAATAAATTGATTTCTAATCAATAAGCTCGAATCCCAATGCTCTTTTATGTGATCAACAACATAACTATGCATGTTACTACTTTTCTTCATCTACTTTTTCTTTAAATTTAAAAGAAATTCCTATATGTGAAACGGTTGCTTCTTCCTATTAGTAGACTTGTATTGTTCTCTTTCTCTAAATCTTCTTCCATATTGAGATAGATTACTGCTATCCATACCTCCCTTCAAACGATTGTTCTTAATAATCTTTATAAAAAAATATTACTCAACTGCCATTCTCTATTATGATTATTTAGAAAATAATATATGGTGTGATATTATATACTATTTCCATCTTCTTTCAGTGATAGGCAGCACAACGACTTAATCTTCCTATTAGAAATTTACATGAACAAAATATACAAGAGAAACAACAAAAGCTCACCTATGTGAAGATGTTATTTAAACTTGGGCTCGAGTGAGAGAAAGTCATCGTCGGTGATGTATGGTGCACAGGAGTGATACGTAGCGACAGTTCATAGAAGACGAGTTGTGGTTTATAAGATCGGATCGGACGGTGTGCGGCGAGGTTGACGACCTCGAGATACTACTGTGGCTTGGGAGTCGATGGCTTGGATGACTTAAGGAAGTTTACATATATATATATATATATATATATATATATATATAGGGGTTACAAAGGTGAAAGGACATGGGAGTTACGAATATGAAAGGAGGGGTCATGGGGGTTATGAAGATGAAATGAGGAGTCATGGGAGTTATGAAGATGAAATGAGGTGTCATGGGGGTTACGAAGATGAAAATAAATAGAGAAAGTTAAAGCATGAAGCATGCACAAAATATGCACAACTTATTTTACCACTACACCCATAATGGCTTATGTGTTCCCACCATTTAGTTCACACAAAGATGGTGCTCATGTTAGAAAAGCTACAACCATGGGCTCATATAGCAAGAATTCATTCCTTGGGCTCATGATAGCATGGAATAAAATTCTTGACCCAAGATAGCATGGATATTTATTTGTTGGACTAAGCAAGTATTGGACTATTTAACTAAACAATTAGCTATTAATCGTTTAAAATATAACCTAATATATAAAATGCAGGCTCAAATTTCTAGCGTGAAATAAAAACAAATAAATATAAAAATTATAAAAATTATTTTAAAAAATGGGGGGGTTTTACATTCTATCCACCTTAAAAAAAATTCGTCCTCGAAATTAAGATTCTAACTAGAAGTAGAACTTATAAAGTTATGGCACTAAAGTTTAATTTAGAATCTTATCTGATTTTGCGAATTAAATGCGGATAACATTCTCATACAGCGTGTGCCCCAAAAAATCGGGCGACGTGGTTACGCAATATATGCATCGAAAGGTGCGTATGGACGTTGTCGACGTGTAGGAACTGACGGAACCCGATTTTGTTGCGTGTGTGCGACGAAATCAGTGTGTATCCGTCGAGATACTCCCGTATCGACGCTTTGCAAACTAACCCATAACTTTGTGTACGTTCGTCGAATCGAGACAAAACTTATACCAACAGGTCTGAATTAAAATTTTGGTCATGTGTGCCAAGTTTGGTCCGAATCTGAGAAGGTCGACCGGAACGCCAATTTGGCGGGCCCGCAACCCGATCCAACGGACGATTTTGTGTACGATTCATCAGAATCCAAAATTGGACATACCGTTGGGTTTGTCTTCTCAAACCAGATTTGTAGACATGTAGTTTGATAACTTTAGAGACTATAAACATTGGTACGTATTTCAGTACAAAGCGGGTCCAATGGCGGATATCATTTTTGACCCAAAATTATGATTTTGCTCCTGTTCTAAAATTTGACTTTCGGACAGGCATTTCTTGGAGATCTTTTACACCGAAAACGTTTTTGATGTTTGTTTCAGCATCCGGAGTCATCTGTGAATTGTGAGTTTTTGGTGCTGCCGCTTGCGACTGTTGGATTACCTTTCTCAAACCACATGCAAGTATACCTTGCCATAGATTCTGATTGTGCGCATTTATTTTCAGTATATTTTATTATTGCACATTTATTCTCTTAATTATCCTTTTGTTTATATTGTGCGTCCAAGTCACACTTGGGTGCAAGCGACTAGATTTAGTCATTCTCGTTATTTTATATCTTATTTTGCATGTCGATCTATTGTTAGTTGACCACCTTATTGTTTGCCATTAAAATTGTATTATTGCACATTTTAATACAAACAGAACAGTGTTACAACGTAGGACTTCGATGTAGTCCTAAGAGTACACTTTTGTTTATCTGGGTCCCTGTGTCGATGGAGCGAGTGGTAATGCGTTGACTCCGTTGACAGTCTGACGATGGTTCTCGGTTCTCTGAAGATTTGGATTGCTCTGGGTGCTGGAGTTTGCGGAGAGGAGGAAGACGTTGAGTGTCTGTATCTGCCTCTCTGTGTATGCTCCTAGGTCTGCCTCTGTATATGTATGTCGGTGCTTATGTGATGTGTGTGGAAGAAGAAAATGATCCCTCTATTTATAGTCTGCAGGCTGGCTGTTCATGCACACATATGTAGGATGTGCCTGTTTGTGGGGATGCCACGTGGTGATTGCTGATAGAGGCGCATGGATAATGCGCTCTATTTGAGGAGTTGAACCCTTCTTGTTGCCTTTGTGGGCTGCGGCTGAGCTGACATGTAGCAAATGGAGAGGATCTTTCAGTTGCTGAGATCTTGGGTGATTAGCACCCCTTCATAGGCTGAATCAAGTCAAAGGACACGTGTCGTAGGTCCATGGCTCGAAGATCTCGGATTTGGTAGGGAGTGATCTGATAGGATGCGCCTGGGACTGGGCGGATGAGGTGACTTTGGCTCGTAACCTTTAGGAGTCACGAACCAGTCGGGGCACGTGACTTTTGAGGCGCATGCGGGGCTTCAATAGTGACTTTGACTTCTGTCTTTAGGGATCAGAGAAAAAGTCTGAGGCGCATGGCTTTTGAGGCGCATACAGAGATTTGGGCGCATGGCTGCGGAGGCGCATACGAGGTGGTTGGGCGGCCACGTGGCTTGTAACTGTCGGAGGAGAGTAATGATGATGCTGACGTTGGTGACGCTTCGTCTTCTAAAAAAGCTGTCAACTATTCAGTCCTCGGGAGACGTGCTGCCAACTCTGTCAAACTTCAGCATTTAATATTCTTTGACGGGTGATGGGCTGTTGAGTAGGCGCATCGATCGGCGTTCCACTGGGTGCAGGAGGACGCATAGGGGCGCATCCTCATAAGGCGGTTGGTGTTGAAGGGCGCATCTGTATGATGCGGTCTGACCGGCACATCCGTTTGCATGATACATCTTTATTGGCCTACGTTTTTCGAGTGCTTTAAATAGCCGTTTTTGACTTGGCTAAATTCGAAGCGTCAGGTTCATCACCATTTAATGCAAATTCATGGTACGGGATTCGGAGAGCCAGCCACTTGGCGCATGGATTTGATTTGCCCGGCCTATAAATAGTAGATGGAGAGGGTTTGCTTCTCGTTCTCTCACGTCCTCCCGAAATGAACTTGTTTGCCCGAGCGCATTCTGTTGACGAGATGCTTCCGAGGGTGAAGATGTGACATATTGTCTTCATTGATACACTTGAAGGTGACTGTTACATCCAAAAGTCAGAGTCGAGGGCTTCTGAGGCAGGCAGAAGGTGCCTGTTGCATCCAAAGATCGGGATGCTCGAGCCTCGTCTCCGTTATGCTGGAAAAGCCGCAGATCGAAATTACGGTGCTTCGATCATCTTCCTTGGGCTTTGGGAGGGCTCCTCCTCCCGCTAGAGTGGGTGTTGCCCATTCTGGTTGGGTTGAAAGCTGCTCCTTTAGCCGCGGGTCGATTGCGGTGCTCTCCTCTTTTTTGGTTTGAAGAGCTCTTTCTCCAGCAAGAGGGTTGATTGTCCGCCCTCGTTCTGCTCAATAAATGCTTTATTAGTCGAAGCATTTGATGGCGCATATGCTGACACTTCATGATGCGCCTGACTGGGACGCTGAAGAGCGGCACATAACTGAGCTGCTGAAGGGATGCACATAACTGAGCCTCTAAAGGGATGCACATAACTGAGGATGCACATAACTGAGCTGCTGAAGGGATGCGTCTGGCTGAGAGCGCATGGCGAGATGCGCCTGTTTGAGAGCGCATGGCGAGATGCGCCTGTTTGAGAGCGCATGGCGAGATACGCCTGTATGGCGAGATGCGCCTGTTGTAGACTTAGGATCTTTTCTTTGTAGAAATTCTCCTTTGTAAAGCTCTTTTTTTAGACATGTAATAGACTTTTATATGAAATAAAAATCCTCTTTTAATGTCTATGCTTTTGCTTTGCTGTGCCAAGTGCTTCATCTGAGTTCCCTGACGTATGTAATGTTTTGGCACATAGGATTTCTGGTCCTGAAATTCCATGCTTCTACAAGACCCCCTTCAAAGTTTTCAAAACTTTTCATCAAGTTTTGGAATACTTTGAATAAGAAGCATGGTGGTCGGGGCGCATAACTGTTCGGGCGCATGGATACTCTGCGCATCAGTGATGGGACGCATGCTCCTCTCAGTTAATGCAGATGATAACGCTTCGATAACCAAGAAGATTAATGATGATCTTTTTAGATTTATTTGCAGTTATCTCCTCACAGAACCCGAGGCGGCGGCTGAGGTCATACTTTATCGGTTCACGCGTACGACTGAGCCTATAAATAGACGTGAGATGGAGAGAGAGTTCCACTTATCCTGAGGCCATAGAAAGGATGCGTCAAGAAGCCGAACGCCGGGTCCTGGTGACCGTAGAGACTCGGACGGTAGACTTGAAGCGTCGAATTAAAGAGCTTTCGGCCAACCCCGGGGATGTTTAGGGATTATAGTCTCTTTTCTCTCTTTTTTGTGTGATTTACAACTCTTGCTGGGGGTATAATCCTTTATTTTTGAATAAAGAATACAAAGTTTTTGTGGTGTGTTCATTTTTGTTGTCATAAACTTGATGATTTGTGTGGACCTATTATCTTTTGTGCACCTTGATTTTTAGGTACAGATAATAAGTTCGAGAGAACCGACATGTTTGCTCAGAGGTGATGTGGACGTGGCAAATATGGGATTCAAATGATGGAATCTTCCTACTCAGAGGTGTTATGGACGTGGTAGGAATGACTCTGAGGGATACGCAAAACTACTCAGAGGTAATGTGGACGTGGAAGTTCTGCGATCAATGTACAGCAATACAGGGGTTGTCCGTACGGGATGTTTACTCAGAGGTAATATGGACGTGGAAAACATGATGGGTAGCGTAGTCTTACGGAGTGTAAGATTCCGCTTTGTAGGGTGTAGGGGAACAACTCAGAGGTAATATGGACGTGGTTGTCCTTCTACTGGAGGATAGAATGCCACGGAACAGCTGGGTTCCGGAAGCGTAAGATTTTGTGGAAGGGAATTGTATGTGATCCCTGATGATTGGGTCCACAGACTCCCTTGTTAGGTGGAGATAGAAGTATATGTCTGAAAGATGTCAAGAGTAGTACTTCTTTAGGAACTTGCCGTTGATGGGCATCATGAACAAGTCCCCATTGGGTTTGGCGAGGCGGTAGGCACCGTTCGAGTATACTGTCTCTATGATGAAAGGTCCCTCCCACTTGGGCTCGAACTTTCCTGGTGTCTTATGAGTCAACACCATCGGCCTCCTGACCGCCAGAACCAAGTCGCCTACTTGGAAAGTCCTCTGCTTGACCTTCCTGTTCAAAGCCTGTGATATACGGGCTTGATAGAGTTTGATGCACTGTTGAGCTAGGAGACATTTTTCGTCAAGTGCCTCCAATTCTCGCAGACGGCGACGTTTATTGTCTTCTTCTGTTAGCTGATTTATGATCGCTACACAGAGCGAGGGTATCTGGATCGCGAGAGGCATTACCACTTCGCTTCCGTAGACCAAAGAGAATGGTGTGTTGCCTGTCGGGGTCCGTACCATTGTACGGTAGGCCCAAAGGCATTCGCCGAGCTTTTCGTCTCAGTTGTGTTTGTTGGATGACACGACCTTTTTGAGTAGCCTGACGATCGTCTTGTTGAATGCCTCGGCCAATCCGTTTGCTGCCGGATTGTAGGCGGTTGATGCCACATTTTGAATGCGATTCTTGTCACAGAATCTGCTGAAAATATGGCTGATAAATTGTGGACCATTATCGTGGATAATCCTTCGAGGTACCCCAAAACGGTAGATAACATGGTGCTTGATGAAGCTGATCTCCCTGGAGCTCTTTACTTCCGCCAGCGGGACTGCTTCTACCTATTTGGAGAAGTAGTCGGTGATGGCTAGGATAAAGCGGTATCCCCTCGATGAAGGAGGGGTGATCAGTCCTACAATGTCCATGCCCAAGCTTCGAAGGACCAAGAGGCGACCGTAGGATGTAGTAGTTCCGACGGTGTATGGATGAAGTCGGCATGAAGCTGACAAGCATGGCACTTCTTAGCATAGTCGACAACATCGGCCGCCATGGTTGGCCAGTAGTAGCCCATGCGTCGCAGTCGATCCTGCAACTTAGGGCCAGGTTGATGGGCTCCGCAGGTTCCGTCGTGAGCTTCTCGAAGGGTTTCGGCTGCTTCTTCGTTGGATAAACATCGAAGGAGAAGTCCATCGTAGGAGCGTCGGTACAGTATTTTAGTAGTTGTATCGTAATAGAATCGAAGGGAACGCCTCCTGACTGAGACGGCTTCTTTCGGGTCCTCTGGAAAAATTCTGTAGAGAGCGAAGTCGATGAACGGGAACCTCCAGTCTCGGACATCAACACCAGCACTTGTTGACATAGCCTAGGCCATTTGTGAGCATAGGTTATTTTTAGGACAGACCAAGTCTCGACCAACTACCGTGACGTAGTGTTGAGTCCCGAGGGGTGCTGCCAATGAGGCTGCGAGGCCAGCCAGAGCGTCAGCCTCCAGATTTTGTAAACGAGGTACATGTTCGATGAAGAACTTGGTAAAGGTTGAAATGATATTCAAGGCAACTTCATGGTAAGGAATTAGATCTTCATGGCGAACTTCGTATTGCCCTCTGATCTGGTTAACGATAAGTTTTGAGTTGTCGTAGACTTTCAGATGATTCACCCCCAGCTGTTGCGCCAGCTGGAGTCCCATGATGAGCGCATTGTACTTGGCAACATTGTTGGAGCACGGCTTTGAAAAGAAGTAGGCACGCTGGATGACCAGCTGATCGGGGAAGACTAAGACTACCCCCACTCCTACGATGATTTGGCCTTTGGGGCCTGTTCTTGAAGCGCCATAAAAAAACATCCGTCAGACGGAGCTTTCTTCGGTGTCGTTTGATTCTTGGACCTCATCCGGGATGTCTTCATAGAGTCTGGAGGACTCTGGAATGGGGTACGCGGCTAAAAAGTTGGCCAAAGCTTGACCCTTGACGGCTTTTTGTGGGACGAATACCATGTTGTACGGTGTCAACAGGATCGCCCATATAGCTATCTGGGAATTCAATGATCCTGGCTTCGTCATAAGAACCCTGAGCGGATTGACTCTGGAGATGACATGAATTGTCTGGCCCGAGACATAATGGCGAGTCTTCTGGACGGCAAATACCAAAGCCAAACACTCTTTTTTAATGGGGTTGTACCGGTGTTCGGCCCCGATCAGTGTTCTACTGAGGTAGTAGATAGCTTGCTCATAGCCTGCATCGCTATTCTGAGCTAGCAAAGTGCCGAGGGAATGATCCATAGCCCGGACGTAGAGGAGAAATGGTTTGCCGGCGACGGGTGCCACCAGGACTGGCGGGCTCATCAAGTAAGCCTTGATATCGTCGAAAGCTTTTTGGCATTCCTCTGTCCAGACGTAAGAGACTCCCTTCTTCATGAGCTGGGTGAAGGGTTGACATTTTCCGAAAAGGTTTGCTATAAATTTCCGGATGTATGCCAGACGCCCCTGCAGGCCTCGAAGTTCTTGGAGGTTCTTCGGAGGGTCCATGTCAAGGATGGCTTTGGTCTTCTCGGGATCGACATGAATGCCTTTCGCCATGATAATGAAGCCCAAGAACTTTTCGCTAGAAACCCCTAGGAAGGATTTAGCGAGGTTCATCTTGAGTTGATGCGCTCGCATGAGATCGAAGACTGTTTTAAGGTCTTGTAGGTGATCTCCTTTGAGACGGCTCTTGACTGCGATGTCATCAACATAGCATTCGATTGTCTTGCGAAGATGCTGACGGAAGATGGTGCTCATAGCTCGTTGGTATGTCGCACCAGCGTTCTTCAAGCCAAAGGGCATAACTGTGTAGCAGAAAATCCCCTTCGGAGTCCTGATTGACGTGTGTTTTGCGTCATCGTAGAACATCTTGATCTGGTTGTATCCTGAATACCCGTCCATGAAAGACATGCGTTCGAAGCCACATGTGTTGTCGATCATCACGTCGATGATTGGAAGCAGAAATTCGTCCTTCGGGCAAGCAGTGTTAAGATCCCTGAAGTCGATACAGACTCGTATCTTCCTGTTCTTCTTGGTGACAGGGACGACGTTGGCTATCCAATCTGGATGTTGTTCTTCGCGGATAAATTTGCTGGTTAGGAGTTTGTCTATTTCCTGATCGATAGCGTTCATGATGTCAGGACAAAAACGTCGCTGTTGTTGCTTTATAGGCTTGGCATCAGGTAAGATGTTAAGCCTATGCATCACGATCTGGGGATCAAGTCCTGGCATATCTTCGTAGCTCTAGGCGAAGACATCAATATATTCTTTAGCCAGCTGGATTAAAGATTCCCGATCTTCTCCTTTTAGGCTTTTGCTGATGAAGATGGGTTTGGAAGAAGATCCATCCCCAAGGTCGATCTGCTCGACTTCGTCTTCGGTAGGGGGTTCGCGTAATTCAAAACGAGACTCCCACTGCTCTCCTAGGCGTTGAGCCCAGGATTCTTCCTCGAAGAATTTTGGCGTTTGGTTTTCGCCTTCATCTTCTTGAGATTGTGCAGATGTCGTGTTGGCTGATAGCACTCTCTTGAAGACTGAGCCGATACTGGTATCGAAATTCCAAGTTGATGCTTCGGACGAGTGAGAATATTCTACTTCTTCTGCCTCCGAGCTCTCTGGAGTTGACGGCGGTGTAACATAGCCCACCCCCCTCGAGTTCGATGATAGTAGTCCTACGGCTTTTCTTTAGATGTTGGAAGCCGGAGAGGAAGACGTCGACCCTTGCCATAGTTCAGGCCTTTGTTACTTTTTAGGTCGTAATCCATCTTTTGGATGAGGTACTTTGCCTTGTCCGTGTACCAATAGACTTGTATTCTGCCGGTATCTGGTTCTTGCTCGGTGGCAGAAGGTCTTGATGACGCTCGACTTTGCCAAAGATGATGGATTCTTCGTCTCGATTCCGCAGTGGGACTACAAAACAGACCCCTTGGGATGGGACTACTCGATTTACATGATGGACGGTCGATATTTGTGTTTGCAACGACCGTAGAGCGTTATCTAATGTATACATGGCATTCCAATGTGGAAGACTAGAATAATTAAAAGATACTATATTATTGATGAAACACGAGATTTTGTCCCGCGGGATTACATTGTCCAGAGAGGGTGCATCTATATCAGCAGAGATATATTCCCTAGCTCTTCGTCTGTGAGTACTGGGGTTGGATCGGAAGAGTCCACCACAGCTTTGATCTTGGGATCCGAGAGGGATATGTGGGCCTTCTCTGGCAGCTTGGATGAGACAGATGATTGCGACGGCTTGCCCTTAAGACGCACCTTCAGAGGTGGCTCAACTGCGCCTTCAATGGTTGGTGCTTTCCCCTGTAGTTTTGCCACAAGGGGAGCCAATGTCTGAGGCGGCTTTTCCTTAAGCCATATCTTCAAGGGAGCTTCAGTAGGTGTTCTACCTGGAGCAATTGGTGCTTTTCCAGGTAGCTTGATGCTCATGGGAGGCAACGTCTGAGGCGGCTTCCCTTTGAGTCGAATTTTTAAAGGAGCGTCGAAATCATCTCGGGCTCCATGTCAGGCTCTGCTGCCATTTTTGCTTCTTCGTCAGCATTATTGGCTTCCTCCTTGTCAGGCGACTTGTACAAGGTGGAATCAGTGAAGTTGGTTTTGACCCCCTTAAAAAGGTCAATGTCTGTGAACTCTGTCCGGATGACGTCATTGGTGGACACGTACTTCATACATTGGTGGAGTGTAGTGTCACCACCATGTACTCATGCAGCCACGGACGACCCAGTAGGAGGTTGTAGTTGACGTCAGCGTCCACGACATAGCAAGTCACCTCGGTTCTGAGGTTACCGATATGACACTTAGCCGTATTTTGCCTAGCGGCTCGCTTTTGCTAGCATTGAAGCCACTGATTTTTGTGTTGGAAGGTGCCAGTCGGTATATTGGGATCCCCAGTGTTGAGAGTAGCGTCTTCGGAATGATGCTGAGGAAAGACCCCGGATCGATCTGAATCCGCTTCACCTTGACGGAACCGATATACCCTGTATAATACAGCGGCCTGTTGTGTCGGTTGTGCTTGAGCAACATGTCTTGTTGGGTGAAGGTTATATTAGGGATAACTTCATCCGTACAATGACAGTATACACATGTAGTCGGAGTATCCTCAGGCTGCTTGACCTGGCTGATGAAGGACTCAGCATCCTTCAGGGCTTCACAGAGAGCTTCACAAGTGTCCTTGGAAAGACGAAGGAGCTCAAACAGAGATAGGGGCAGGAGTACTGGCCAGTTGTGCCAGTATGTCGAAGTTGTGGGGCTTGGCTAGCCCCGAAACATTCTCCTTTCACAGAGGCTTGTCGAAACGGGCCTCTACATGCTTCTGCTTATTGGCTGCTGGGGCTTAGATGGGCCCTCTTCCTGGACAGCAGGGACGGTGCAAGGAGGCACCACCTCGACGACAGCTTCGTCGGGTTTGGCATTCTGATGTGAATGCATCTGTACAGGAAGTGCCTCTTCCGCGAAAGAAGAGACCATGCGGCAAGACTTGATCTTTCTGCCCTTAGTTTTGGAGGCAGAGCGTACCTCCGGTTGAGTAACCTCGGAGACGAGATCAGGGTGAACCCACAAGACCTCTCCCCGATGTGGTGAGTGGGATGAGTCCACTCACGTTGTCACGAGTAGGTGGTAAGTTAACCACCTCCATTGTCGCCTTTGGGATGGGGACGATGCCATCTTGTGTTGTAGTTGGCGGCAAGGTGCCAAATTGGAGTGACACCAGGTTGGCCGAGACCGTTTTCTCCTCGTAGTCGACGGAGATGACATCCGCATTGATCATGCGCTGGATATAGTTTTTGAGGACGTAGCAGTCCTTAGTTGGATGTCCGACAAACCGATGGTAGTGACAGTACCTCGGATTGTCCACTTTCCCAACCTCGTCGGACGCTTCGGGTCCGGCAACTTGATCTTGTCACCCTGCTTCAATATCTCAAGAGTTGCAGGGTGTCTTCATCATTGAAAGAATAAACCTCCTTTGGCCTTGGTACAAGTGGAGGCTTCTGAGTAGGTGCTGATGCACCTTTGGAGGCATTGACAGTTAATGCCTGTTTCCCCTTCGTCTCTCGTCCGAGGTTGTTGGCTATAGGCCATTTACTTTGTCTTCAAAGGCAGGGAAACTAACTCCCAGAAGGCGAGCATTGGACGCCTTCTTTTCTCTGCTGCTTCCGCTTCGATGATCAAGGAACTCCAGTCGGGAGGAGGAGTAGAGTTGAGCCAGAGTTTGACTGCGGGCAGCATGTTTCATGCTGCAGGAGGAGAGGAGTGTATGTTCTGGCATGCCCGGGGGCAGTCTGAAGCAGGCTTGTCGGAAGCGTTCGATGAATACTCGAACTATTTCCTTCTCCTTCTGGTGAATCTCTATGAGGGACGCCATTGTCATGTCCTTTCCACCGTCATAGAAACGGTCGAGGAAGAGACACGTCAAGTCATAGAAGGAAGATATGGAGTTATCGGGAGACTGCAGTACCAGTCGTACGCCACTCCTTTCAGTGCCCCGACAAATATGCTGGTGAGTAGTGCGTCCTCCTTCGGGAGATGTCCCGTTTGAGACTAGAAGTACGTAAGATAACGACGTAGAGAGTCTTTTTCGTCGTTTGGCTTCAGTGTTTGTGGTTTATACTTAGGAGGATAAACTACTTTATTCCATTTGAGGGGATAAGGTTGGGGGATCCCCATCTTTTGGCGCTCCTCTTGTCTATTCTTGGACTCAAAGCGCTCGCGCAAGTCCCTGATCATCTCGACCACGTCTTCCATGGAGCTGGGAGTCGGGGAAGGTGGTACCAACTGGAGTTGAGCATTTGAGGGCTCCGACGCCCGTGGTGCCTCACGGCGATCTGTATCCAAGGATACCCGTTGAAGGGGTACACTTGATTCTCCATTGGCCCCTGGGTCAGGACCAGTAGACGGTGCCCTGGCCAATGCGGACCATATCTCAAACACTGCTTGAGTCAGTGTTTGCATGGAGGCAGAGAGGGTTTTGAATCCTTCCTCCAAGGTATCCATGCGCTGGACGAGGTCTGCTGGCGGTGTCACGACCCGCACCCGCTATAAGGGCACGTGCACGTGACAACGCCCAGCCCTCACCGTAAAAACGGCATGGAACGCTGTAGGTTTTCTACTCTAAACAGTTTATATATATCAAAAACCTGTCGAGAATATGGTCAACTCCGAACGGAGGACAAGCAATGATATACGAGTACTTAATCACAACTCTAAGATAACAAAGTAAAGACTGAAAGATAAAGACACAAGACGATAATAAATAATAACCTGTCAAGTCCAACACAAGAATATATACAAGTCCAAGTCTCTAATACAATCCTAGTAATAACAGTCTCAAAAGTAGCTGGAGACAAAGTCCAGTACAAAAGACCTACTCTAACTAAGCAAGTGGTAAGGTCTCGTCAGGCGGAGCTAAGCCCTGCTGGACCAAAGTCTCCAAGTCTACGCCCACTACGTCATCCGGACCGTAGTAGGTACAATAATCTCCCTCGTCAGCATCTGTAATATTTGTCAACATATCCTGTCAGGATGGAACGAGTACAATCTACTACAACAACAGTTCACAAGATATGACAAAAGCTATAAGACTGTAAATAAGAGTATATACAAGAAAAATCATGGAATGTACATGTAAGTATCATGGCAAGGTAAGCTATAAATCTAGAGCTAGAACAAGGCAAGTAAACTGATCATGACATGTACAAGAATCAAGAATCATATATGTAGTTGTGAGTACTAGTTTCAACATGTGGACGCTTGGGTCTGCACAAGGTCTACTAGCCTAGTTAATCATATGTGGAGTGTATGATTAACACTCACAAGGTCTACAAGAATAACAAGGTGGATAATGACCACATGTCTATACTAGTGCTTCCCGTCCCCGACTGGTAGGGTGGATCTAAGCAAGACACGTTACGACACGGAATTCTACGAGAAGGGAGCAAGTCTCCTCGAGAATCGGTGTCCATATACTGCACAAGAACTACAAGGGAGCTTGCATAAGATATACCAAGATAACGAGGATAACATCTCTGTCAGGATCCATGAATACCAATCCGTGTGACCAATGTGTCGAGAACAAGCATTACACTAATTATATGAATTTTAAATCATCGTAAATTGGAAAAGTGTCAGAAAATGTACTTGCCTGTAATATGGTATGATATATCACTGGAGCAAATGCAGCATCTCGAGGACCTATAGAGAACAAGACGTATCAATACTATGTTTTAGGAAGTAAAGTCAAATCAATTTAAACCCTATTAAGTCATTCTAGGTCAACAACGTCAACTAGACTGTACGAGGTCAACCTAAGTTATATAGGTCTAGCTAGGTCATATTGGGTCAATACAAGTCAAACATTAATCGATTTGAGTCAACGTTGACTTACAGTTGACTTTTGGTCAACTGGTCAACTCTGGTCAACTCCGGTCAACTCTGGTCAACCCTAGGTCAATCCTAGGTCAATGGTGTCTAATAGTTGACTTTTGGTCAACTTTCCAAGTTTAATGAAATTTTGGACTAAATTGGATAAAGTGTTGACCCATGTTGACTTTTGGTCTAAAAAGTCAACTGTGGTCAACCGAGGTCAAGGCTAGGTCTAGATGACTATTTCTAACTATTACCGACCTCTACAACCCATATCCAAGTTCATCTTGGACTTCGAAACTCAAATCTTGGCCGTAGGCCAATTTCCTAATTTACCTTTTCTAAGGTAAATTTCTAGCCTAGATGGAACCTAGTTAGCCTACCTACGCTTGTTATTTAACCCGTGCTCCCTAGGGTAGTAAGATACTAGCCTATACATATTTATCTACCAAGATACCTAAGTAAAGTGGACGTCTAGTCCATCTTACGGCCAATTGCCGATATCTTGAATATTCAAGATACGCAATGGTACGACGCGATATCGGTGCCCTACAACCCCAATTTCTACTCGGGCCTACCCGCAAAATCTAATTCACGTATTCTAACTCCACGCCAAGTTTCATCTCATTTCGACACTCCGAGCTCCGTTTCACCCTCTAACTCGATCCCCTCTATTTTCTATTTCTCACTTTTCTTACTATTCTTCTTCTTCTATTTCCTCCTCTTCAAATTCCCCTTCTCTAATTTATATTCTCCTATTCCTCTTCTTCTAACTCTTCCTCTCATTTCCTAATCCCCTTTTCTATAATTCTTTCCTATTCTAAATTCCTCCTAACTTCTTCCTATTCTCCCTATTCTTCTAATTCTTCTTCTTTTCTAATTCTTCTCAACTTCTTCCATTTCTTCCTATCTTTTCCTTAATCCCCTTCTCCTATTCTCTTCTAATTCTAGATATCTTCTTTTATATATATATATATATATATATATATATATTATATATATATATATATATATATATATAATATTTTTATATATATATATTATTATATATAATATATCTATATATATATATATATATATAGGGGGGTAAATGGGGCTAAATAGGGGGGTATACATAGGCTTAATGGGCTGGAATGGGGGGATTAACTGGCATGCTGCTGCTGCCATGAGCTGCTGCTCCTGCAGCTGGAGCTGCTGCTACAGCAGCTGTAGCTGCTGCTACTGCTGTGTCTTCTTCTTCTTCTCTCCTCTTCTACTTCTTCCTCCTCTTCCTCCCTATATATATATATCTATATATATATATAACTAACCACCAAAAAAAAAAAAAAAAAATATATATTATATCTATATATTATATATATATATCTATATTTTTTTTTTATCTATATATATATATTATATATATATTATCTATATATATATTATATTATATATATATATCTATCTATCTACCCCTATACACAACACCACATCTATCTTCATATATAAAAAAAAAAAATATATATATATATATATATATATATATAGACACACACCATGATAGATATATAATAAATACACCTCACTCACACACTCACAACCACACACACTCTCACCACTCTCATGACACCCATGCCACTCTCACAACACCACCACCACTTCCATTTCCCCTACACACACACACAATACTTATATTATATATATATAAATATAATATATATCTATATATATATTATATTATATTAT
>JANAVB010013400.1:16452882-16530382 GCA_029216955.1 Iris pallida
AAGAAGTAGCCCGACGAAGGTGAGCTGACAGAAAATCCCGCCACTGACCCTCAAGGTATAAAACAAGATTCATTAATTTTTTCTTTTAAAATGAACGATAACTAACATCTTTATTGTAATTTCTTGCCAGATCTTGAGACTTTGCCAACACCTCCAACGGACCTGATTATGGGTGCTATACCAACAGTGGTTGTTAGCAGTAGTCTCACTTATCTTGGGTTCTGAGGCGGGCAGCAGCCAGGCTGTTGAGCGGAGGCTACTTCTGTTCAAACGAAGTCTATTCCAGTAGGAATGAACTTGTGTTAAACCAAACCAAGGTAAAATTGCTTTTCATTTGATCTTTTGTGCATCAACAATCAATAGTAAAATAACAATTTCTTTGTAGAAGATAAGCAGGAGGAGCAACCAGCTCTACTCTGGCTCCCTATTTAAAGAGCCTATTGTCCAACCTCAAAGAATCGAGCAACCTGTTACCCGTCTCATCAGGAGTAGCAGCGACTCTGGAACTCTGGCCATCAATCAGCAAGTGGTCCAGTCATTTACCCGATGTTTCTTTGAGTCGCTGGGATCTCTCGTTCGTAAAATGATAGAGAAAGAAGGGGCTGACTTCATTATGGTTAGGAAGCCCACTTCTTTCTTGATAAGAGCCATAAGAGACCAAGGAGATGAAGCTCAGGCCACTCTTCTTGAACATATATTAAATGAGTTAGAAGTATCCATCAAGAAGTATAAAGAACTCAAGAAGAAAGATGTACTCTTTAATACAAGCTGAATTTGAGCGACTGGCTCAAGCTGCTGATATGGAAAGATTAACCCTTCAAAATCTATTAGAGGCTCATTCAGCAAAATCAGCTGAATATAATTCTAAGATAGAATCAATTACTTTGGTGGCTGAAAGCAAAGGACGGCGACTTGCTGAATTGAAGGCAGAAATTACTCGCCTCCAACAAGAATTTGAAGAAGAAACTGTTAATCACCAACTGGTGATTGAACAATTTAATGCATTGATTGAAGAAAGGAATGAGTATGAGACCACTCATGGTGAAGAGATCACTCGCAGGACAGTAGATATGCCCATTTTTGATGAAGAAAGTGGGATGGAGGAGGCAAGAAAGATAGTGGCGTCAACAGACGAAGAAGAGCTGCAGACATTGAAGCAGCAAATTGACAATCTGATTGTCCCTCCTTCTTGATTTTGTATTTGGGTTTTGTTGCTGTAGCTGCATTTTTGTAATGTCTCATTTTTTGATATAAAGGACATTTTGTTGTGGCTCCATTATTTATTGCATATCTTATTCAGATATAAATAATAGATAGATATGATATATTTATTGACAACTTAATCGAAAACGACAAGTTGCTGATGTAGAAGATGAACGATGATGAATCGTCAATGTATATGAAAATGAATGAACGGGAATACCGTCAAATAATGATGAAAGAACGGGTAAATCGTCAAATGATGGTGAAATGAACGAGTTAACCGTCAAATGATAATAAATGAACGGGTTAACCGTCAAAATAGATGAACGGATGAACCGTCAGATATTAACGAACGGACGAACCGTCGGATGAGTGTTATAAATGAACGGATGAACCATCAAGCATTTAATGAACGAATGAACCGTCAAGCATTTAATGAACTGATGAACCGTTGGATGAATGTGATAAATGAACGGATGAACCGTCAGGTATTAATGAACGGATGAACCGTCGGATGAATGTAATGCTTCATTAATTGAGGAACTTCTGTCTATAAATATAGCAGAAATCTGACAGGAACGAACACTTCTACTCTTCAACATAAAAATGTCTTCCGGAGAAGCATCTAAGAAGGTTGAGACTGTCTCGAAGGTTCAGAAGGATATTGAAGAACACCCTGCCGATCCAGTTCAGCCAAAGGAAGCAGAAGCAGGCGAAGGTTCGTCTGCACCCCAGCCACCGCGGGACATTTTGGACTTCCTGCTCGAACCAGGAAAGACTAAAGAAGAAGAAGCCATGAGGATGGCCGCCTGCAAGTTTCTTGTGGGATCCAGCAAGGAGGTTCTCGGCTCTTTTGCTGACCGCATTTTTGAGAAGGACGGCAGTGGCCCTCGTCCCAATGTAAAAAAAGATGATAGTGACCTTTAATATGTACTATCATATAATAAAATTTAAATTTTATTTATGAAATTGATTCTGTCTGATAATTTACAAGTATTTACATTTATACATAATACTTCTTTAAGAATTTGCCATTGATAGGCATCATAGCAACTCGACCATCAAGTTCTGAAAGTTGATAAGCTCCGTTTGAGAAGACTTTGCTTACAACATAGGGACCTTCCCATTTCGCATCGAATTTCCCTTTGCTCGTATGAGTCATAGTCATAGGACGTCTGACCGTTAGAACAAGTTCTCCTTGCTGAAAGGCTCTGACCTTCACTTTACGATTAAATGTCTTTGAGATGCGGGCTTGGTATAACTCAATATGCTGTTGAGCCATTAACCGCTTTTCATCCAATGCCTCTAACTCTTGAAGTCGAAGAAGGTCATTGTTTTCTGTGGTGAGCTCATTGGCAATAGCAATCCTTAAAGAAGGAATTTTAACTCCAAAGGAAGGACAGCTTCACAGCCATACACCAAAGAGAAAGGTGTAAAGCCTGTGGGATTGCGGACTGTAGTTCGATAGGCCCAAAGACACTCGCCAAGTTTCTCGCTCCAATTTTGTTTGTTAGTGGATACAAATTTCTTAAGGAGCTTAATAATGGTTTTGTTAAAGGCTTCAGCTAAACTATTAGCAGCAGAATTGTAGGCCGTCGAAGCAACATTGTTAATCCGATGATCATCGCAGAATCTAGTGAACTTCTGACTAATGAATTGAGGTCCATTGTCATGGATGATTCTTCGAGGTACACCAAATCTATATATGACATGGTGTTTAACGAAGTTGATGACACTGCTAGTCTTGACTTCAGCTAGAGGTATAGCTTCAGCCCACTTGAAGAAGTAGTCGGTTATTGCTAATATGAACCGATGTCCTCTAGAAGAAGGAGGATTAATAGGACCTATGATGTCCATACCCCAAGCTTCAAAAGGCCAGGAAGCAGCAGTCGGGTGTAAGAATTCCGAGGGTTGATGAATGAAGTCTGCATGGATTTGACAAGCACGACATTTCCTTGCATATTCAATGGCATTTGATACCATAGAGGGCCAATAGTAACCCATGTGTAGGATGCGATCTTGTAACTTAGGACCAGGTTGATGTGCTCCACAGACGCCACCGTGAGCTTCACACAACACTTGTTTGGCTTCATCACCAGCTAAACAGCGTAGAAGAAGACCATCATAAGTTCGCCGATAGAGTGTTTTGGTGGTTTGATTGTAATAGAATCGTAGAGATCGACGTCGAACGCTTGTAGCCTCCTTAGGATCTTCAGGGAGTATGTCATGTACTACAAAATCGATAAAAGGAGTTCTCCAATCGTCATCAATAACATTGACTTCAGCAAGATTGCTAAATTCAATATTATGATTATTTTCAATACAGAACAGTTCTCGGTTAGAAATAACCACCACCTGATGTCTTTTGATAGGGATGGCTAAGATAGCTGCAAGATTGGCCAAAGCATCGGCTTCAGTATTGCAAGCTCGTCGAACATAGTCGATGAAGAAAGCTTTGAATGATGTAGCTATATTGATTGCCGCTTCATGATAAGGCACCAGGTCTTGATGACGAACTTCATAGGTTCCTCTAACCTGGTTCACAACCAGTTTAGAATCACCATAGACTTCCAGATATTCAACATTCAGTTGTTTAGCTAGCTGAAGGCCGATAAGTAAAGCATTGTACTCTGCCACATTGTTAGAGCAAGGTTCATCTAAAGAGTAGGCTCTTTGGATAGTTAATCCGTCTGGAGAAACGAGAACAACTCCAACACCTGCCACAATAGCACCATTTGGTCCAATTCTTGATGCACCATCAAAGAATAGACGCCAGGTTGGAAACTCTTCGGAGATCATGTTGACTTCTAATGTCTCGTCAGGAATTTCGTCATAGAGTTTAGATGTCTCAGGCACAGGATGAGCTGCTAAGAAATCCGCCAGCGCTTGACCTTTGACAGACTTTCGTGGAATATACACCATGTCATATTGAGCTAGCAGGATTTTCCATGTAGCCAACCGAGAATTAAGTGTACTAGGTTTCTTTATGAGTACCCGGAGAGGATTAACTCGAGATATAACATGAATAGTTTGACCAATGATATAATGCCTCGTCTTTTGCACAGCAAACATGAGAGCCAGGCATTCTTTCTCGACCGAACTATAACGGTGTTCAACACCAATCATAGTTCGGCTAAGATAGTAGATAGCTTGTTTATGGCCTTCTTTGTTCTTTTGGGCAAGTAAAGCACCCAATGAATGGTCCATAGCACGGACATACATCAAAAATAGAATACCAGAGATAGGTGGCACCAAAACTGGTGGGTTCATAAGATATTGTTTGATATCGTCGAATGCTCGTTGACACTCTTCAGTCCAAACAAAAGATACACCCTTCTTCATTAGTTGAGTGAATGGTCTGCAGCGTCCAGACAAGTTCAAAATAAATCGCCTGATGTACGCAAGTCGGCCTTGGAATCCTCGTAGCTCTTTTAGGTTGCGTGGAGGACGCATCTCTTGAATGGCTTTGATCTTCTCGGGATCCACGTGTATACCCTTAGAGGTAATGACGAAGCCAAGAAATTTGACACTAGAGACACCCAAGAATGACTTGGTGGGATTCATCTTGAGCTGATGTTGACGCATGAGATTAAATATTATTCTCAAATCTTGGATGTGATCTTCTTTTAGACGACTTTTGACAGCAATATCGTCAACGTAGCATTCGACTGTTTTACGAAGATGTTCTCTGAAAATGGTACTCATAGCTCGCTGATAAGTTGTACCAGCGTTCTTAAGACCAAATGGCATTACTGTATAACAATAGACTCCTCGAGGAGTGCGGAAAGATGTATGCTTTTCATCTTCAGGATGCATTTTAATCCGATTATATCCAGAGAATCCATCCATAAAAGATATTCGCTCGAACCCACAAGTATTGTCAATCATGACGTCTGTGATAAGAAGAGGAAATTCATCTTTTGGACATACTTCATTGAGATCTCGGAAGTCGATGCAGACTCGAACTTTTCCAGTTTTCTTCAGAACTGGGACGACATTGGCTACCCAATTAGGATGTTGTTCTTCTCGAATAAAGCCACAAGCGATGAGCTTCTTAACTTCATCATCGATTGCGTCCATCATTTCAGGCTTAAATCGCCTTTGTTGCTGTTTGACTGGTTTAGAATTAGGAAGAATGTTCAGTTTGTGAGTAGCAATCTTGGGATCTAAACCTGGCATATCTTCGTAACTCCAAGCAAAGACGATAATGTATTCTTTAATAAGAAGAATCAACTCTTGCTTATCTGCTTCTGGAAGATTCTTGCTAATAAAGATTGGCCGAGGTGACTCGCTTTCCCCTACATCAATTTGAACTAATTGATCTTCAGTAGGAGGTTCACGTTGTTCAAAACGAAGTACCCATTGGTTATCCATATGTTGAGCCCAAGGATCTGTTTCTGGACTTTCTTCAACATCTTCATCACAGCCTTCTGGTAGTTCAACGGAGACCATGTTAGAAGATACGATTATACGATGGACTTCATCAATGCTGGTATCGGAATCCCATGATCTGGAATCAGAAGAATTAGAACGTTCTTCACTATCTAATTCAGAAGCCGCTGGGGAAAACAGTGGAGGAAAAGTATATCCGAGACCTTTTTTGGTCCTGCCATAATACATTTGTGATTTTCCATTTGGAACTGTTGTACGAATGGGAGTTCGTCTACCTTTACCATAGTTAAGGCCGCTCTTGAAGTCGTAACCCATCTTTCGGACGATGTCTTTTGATTGTTGACTATAACGATGGAACTGGAGACGTCCCGTATCGTTAACTTTGCTATCATCCGTATAGTTAATCTTTGTTTCCGGTCTTTTATATAAAAATGTTGGACTTTCACCTTTCTTCAAAGAAGGGTGAATACGGTAAGAATCATCTGGATCTTCAAGCGAGACTTCTGTCTGAAGAGATTATACGACTCCCAGTGTAATTGATTGGAAGCTATCTAACATATCCAAATAACTTTTAGTATAATAAATAATATCAATATACTGGAAAGTAGGTGCTTTTTCATTGATTTGTACATCAGTATTTACAACAGGACCTTTAACCTTAGCAGGTTTGGTCAAATTGATTACAAGAGGGGAAGAAGAAGAACGTGGAGGAGGCTTGTTACGACGGAGGTCGATAACAAGTGGCTCAGAAGAGGTGAGCTCCCTTTTTTCTTTGTTACGATTTAGATCAACAACAAGTAGCTCAGAAGGAATGAGCTGCTTTTTGTCTTTGTTACGACGTAAGTCGATAACAAGTGGCTCAGAAGAGGTGAGCTCCCTTTGATTTTCATCAGCATCAACTGATTTCTTTTGAACTGGTAAGTGAATAACCAGTGGCTTGGAAGATTGAGGATGAGAAACTCGCCCCTTAACAGGTATGATAAGAGTGTCTTGAGGTACTGCTTTTTGATCTTCTTCAATATCCATAGCCAATACCACCTTCATAAACTCGTCTTTGTACATACGAGCATCGTTGTAATAAGCTTCAACACCCTTGAAAGGATAAAGATTCGCAACTTCTTTGTGAACTTGTCCTTTGTCATCAACATATTTAAAGCATTGATGAAGAGTTGATGAAACGACATTGTGTTCATGGAGGAATGGCCTTCCCAGGAGAGCATTGTAAGAACAACCATGATTGTCGATGATATAAAAGGTCACCTTTGTGCGAAGATTGCCTATTTGAAGTTTCAGGCGGATCTTACCCAAAGGTTCACTCTTCCCTTGGTTAAATCCCAAGATAGTAGTGATTGTAGTTGAAAGACTATGCACCGGTATCTTCAACGCATCTAGCATGGTCTTTGGCATGATACTAAGTGCAGATCCTGGATCTATCAAGATACGATCGACCTTCATTGAATCTATATATCCTGTATAGTAAAGAGGACGATCATGTCTATTATCTTCCATTAGCATATCATCCTGAGTGAAGGTAATGTTTGGGATCAGTTCCAAGACACTATGACAGTGATGACAAGAGACTGGTTCTGATTCTGGCTTCTTGAGAAGAGTTAAGCAAGTTTCAGCCTGCATCAGAGCTTCACTTAGAGTTTCTCGTGTCTCTTTGGAAAGACGCAAGAGTTCAAAGATTGACAGCCTAGCTGGTGTATTGGCTAATTGAGCCAATATATCAAAGTTGTAAGGCTTCTCAAGCCCAGTAGGAGATGACTTCTTTAGAGGTTTGTCAAATCGAACTTGTTGCTTGCCTTTGTCAGCCGTTGTTGGCTTAGAAGGAATTGATACTACAACTGGTGAAGATGTAGAAGGGACCTCTTCAGCAGATGCAGGTTGTGCCAGAGCAGGTTCGAAAGAAGAAGCAGGATCCTTTTGACCTTCAGAATGATCTTTCAAATAAGCTTTCCCTGATCTGGTGCCTAACAGAATCTCTTCGTCAACAATGGGATCAAAAGATACCATGTTGCAAATCTTGGTTTTGCCTTTAGAACGAGTTTTCTTCTTGGAAGATATCTCAAATTCTGGAGCAAGATCAGGATGGATCCACATAATTTTACCGTTGTCAAGAGACAAGGGAATAAGACCTTCATTGGATGGAAGCGGGAGATTCTCAATCTCAAGGGTTGCTTTAGGAATTGGAATGACACCATGCTGTATCATCTGTGGAGGGAAATCTCCAAACTGGACTGAAACCATATTTGCAGTAACAGTCTTCTCATCTTGTTGCAGAGTGACTACACCAGCATTGACAAGCTCTTGAATCTTACCTTTGAGCACATAGCATGCTCGAGTAGGATGTCCAATGAATCGGTGATAGACATAATACTTGGGATAATCAGTCTTATTGATTTCATCAGGTTTCTTTGGATCAGGGAGTTGAATATTATTGCTTTTGAGTAAACATTCGAAGATACTTGCAGTGTCATTCTCATCAAAAGAATATTCCACTTTTGGACGAGGTTCCCTCAGTGGAGGTGCGGAAGGAGTAGGAGTAGATGTAGGTGGGGCCACATTGACAGCCAAAGATTCTTTATTTTTGTTCAAGTTAATGTTCAAAGTCTCTTTCGCTTTGCGATTGTTCTGGCGATTGCCACCACCTGAATTCTGATGCTCATCGGGATCAGGGTTAGACATTTGTACCCCCAATTGTTTGAACTTGTCAGCACTCACTTCAGCAGCTTTGGCGTTGATGATGAATGAGGGCCAATCTTGGAATTGGGTAGATCCCGTCCACATACTGATAATAGGTAAAAGATTTGCCTTACAAGTATCAATAGTGACAGCAGCTGGAGTCCCTGGAGGCATTTTCAAAGCTTCACGGCGGAACCGTTCAATAAAGCTCTCAGCAGTTTCATTATGTTTTTGTTTGATTTTGTTGAGAGCTGACATAGTCATATCATTAAATCCTTCATAGAACCGTTCCAGAAAGATTTGTTTGAGACCTGAAAAGGATGTGATGCAACCATCTGGCAAACTTCTGTACCAGTCGTATGCTACGTCGGCTAAACTACCGACGAACTCTGGTAAGAAGAGCGTCATTTGGCTGAAGTTGAACAGTCATTACCTCAAAATGATTGATGAATTGACTCGGGAAAGTACTGCCATCGAACAGAGAGATTGTAGGGATTTTGTACTTTGGAGGAAACGGGACGTCCTTCCATTCAACCGGATAGGGCTGTTTAATCCCCAACCTTTGTAGATTGTCTTTCTCTTTAAATGCTTCAAACTGGGTTCGTAAGAGTTTGACAGCTTCATTGGCGTCTTCTGATGAAGAAGAAGGAGCAGGTTGAGTTGTAGTGGTAGGAGGAGGAACAGCGTTGTAGGCACTACCCCCAGCTCCTGACTGGCTAGGCGTAGTTTGTACTTGCACTTGTACAGGAGGCATTTGGGGAGGCACTACCCCCAGCCTAGTATTGGCAGGTATTGAAGATGCTATGATCTCTGGACTAGTAATAGGTACAGTTGGTGGTGTAACGTGCTGTGCTACAATGATGGAATGCATACTAGCAACCATCTCAGTCATGGTTTTTAATTTGTCCTCGAGTGCAGCAATTCGCTGTTCCTGATTTACGGAGGTTGAAGCATCTGGATCATCGATGACAACATATGCCGTCACTTCTCTTGGCACAGTGGAAGATACTGTTTGTTCAAAACTTTTACTGTATGCATCATAATCAGAGAACGAATCATCTTCTGACTGAGAAACAGGAAGATGACCTGAAGGGTTTTGAGGAAGATTCTTTTGACCGATTGTATCTCGGCTTCGAGAACGGGTATGTTGAAATACTCCTTCGGAAGATTCTTGAAGTAATTCCAAATACCGTTGGCTTGGCTTGCGGAGTCTACCATGCTTAGAGCATCTTTTACCCTCAGAGCCTCGGGAAGTCATATTAACAGAAGCATACAAAACTTCGTCTTCATCTGACATGGGTTCAGATTTAGCAAAAATTAAACGATCGAAGACAGATCGTTTTGTCGTTGGACAACAACATTGGATAATGACTTTATAATTGCAGTGATGCTCAGATGATTGAGATGGAGATATTGAATCTTTATCCCGTTTTTGTCTTAATTGTTCTCGAAGGTCCACAACAGGACGAGGAAAGTTCCGAGGGATCTGTTCTTTGATAATATTCGGAATATGATTCCGATTCTTCAAATATTTAGTCCCTTGAGTATACAGGGAAGTGCTTACTTCATTAGCATAAGTGTCGGGATTTTTGACCTTGGAGATTTGTTTTTTATGATGTTTGACCTTCGGCATTGGCTGTTTGCGTTTTACCGAAGTGGGTCGATTAAGATAAGTTCTGAGGTCAGCAAATTCACCCCCAGGAGTTTCTGTTTGAGACACTAACAATTTTCCCTGTCTGGAACGACAAATTTGGAGAGTCGGGAGGTCCTGGAATTCTGCTATCGGAGTAGGCAGGATACCTCTTTGATTAGTACAAGTACTCTTGTTATAAAGGAAAGAAGAATCCTTGTTTGCCAGAGGTCTCGAACTGATTGGTGCCGAGACACATTCAGATGGATCCTCTTCAGTAAAGACTGAAGAAGACTGAGAAAAGACCAAAGGGCCTTTTCCCTTGTTTTGAGATGAAGGGTTAGCTAAAGAGCGTTTTCCTCTGTTATCTTCCAAGTCATGAGACAAGGAAGTTTGAGAAAAGACCAATGGGCCTTTTCCTTTGCTTTGAAGAGAAAGAGGAATAGTCAAAGGACTACCCTCAGTGGATTGCGCAGGGGCAATAGGGTATTTGGGAAGAGGAGTAGAATCTCTTCTTTTGTTGTGAGAAGAAGGGAATTTAGCCAAAAGGCTGTTTTTCTTGGATTGCGCAGACTTGGTTTGTGCATGGGTAAAAGGTGCACTGGTTACTTGTACAGTAGAAGCTTTGGTAGAAAGTGCATCAGGAGTCCTTGTCTTAGAGTGCTTGGGATGCACTTTAGTTATTGGAGTGCTATTTTGTGCAGGAAAAGCCACTGCCAATTGCGCCAGAGTCATAGGAGTCTTCTGTTTTGACAAGGCAGCATATGAAGTAGCTTGTGCAATAGTTACAGCAGACTGCGCAGCCTTGACTGCAACAGATTGTGCAGCAGTTGCTGAGACAGACTGTGCAACAGTTGACACAGCAGTTTGTGCAGCAGTCTGACTAGCAGATTGTGCAACAGTTGGCACAGCATCCTTGGTGGCAAAACTGCCAGATTGTGCAGCAGACTTGGAGACCCAAACTGAGCGCACTTTGCTCTTGGCAGAAGTGACTGTATTACGGGGAGTGTTTTTGGAGTTGAGCATCGCCTCGTAAGCTGTCTGGTTGACCTTAACAACCAGCGTCTTCTGCGTCTTCCCGATAGACGCTACGTCACATTGAGTTGCTACTTCCTCGTCGGAGGAGAAAGTTGCCCCCAGCAGAGTCGCCATTTTGTTTGCAAAAACAAAAGTATAAAACTTTATTGATACAAACTGTAATAAAGATTACAAGAATTCTGGGAAAATTACAACTATAGGAATCCAATCTTGATGACGATTGTTCTATCCCTTGGACGATGTGAACTTTGAAGACGAAGCCTTTGAAGTTGAAAACAACTCTGGAAATTGAAGGCAAAAGCCTCTGAAGTTGAAGACAAAAGTCTCGGAAGAATACAGCAGCACTTTGGCAAGAACTCCTGAACTCTCTGATTTCTGATCTCTGATCTTGATCCCCTTGAAATGAAGACTTGAAACTCTATTTATAGAGTTCTGAAAATAACTAACTTTCAGTTATTTTGGACTGCGCAAGCTGATTTGTGCAGCAACTGGTTTGCGCAGATATGGACTGCGCAGGCAGTTACTGGATCGTGGGCCAACTATCTGAGACACATGGCATTATTTGATTGAAATGCGCATGATCGTGCATAGACAGTTGCCACATAATGAGCAATTGATGGCATGAATGCCACATGTAATTTATCAGTTATGTTGGTAGAATACGCAAAGTGAACTGCGCATACACTGGTTTGCGCAGACTCAGACTGTGCAGGCTTCGTTTGTGCAACCATGGATTGTGCTGCCAACTGTCAGCCGTCCTCAAGCACTGTGCGGTGCCAAAAACGAACAGTATTCTCGTTATTCGTGTTGTCAGCTGTCAGGAAGATCTGACTTGATTCAGTCAATGATGAACTTCTGCCACGTCAGCCTGCGCAGTTGGGAACATGCGCAAACCAACCTGCGCAAAGTGACATCTGCGCAATCTGTTGTCTGCGCAACTCATCAAAATGATGAATATCTTGAATTTTTGACTTTGATGATTGATGCAACTTGATTTTTTAGGACCTACAACGGTGATCCATTTTATCAGAAGACTCGTCATGGATTGGAATATGATCCATCCCATATGTTTGCTGACGATATACAAGAAGAATTCTCTTCTAATTCCTCACAATCATCTGATTCGAAAGAAAACTAATTCATCGGAGTGGATATATCTCGTTCCTCATATGATGAATTCGAACGTGTATCTTCAACTTTCCATTAGGATTCATTCTTGAGTTGACCTTCTTTCCTCTCCCATAAAAATAGGTTAGGTCATCCACTTATTTTATCGATATTGGACCTATATGCTCATAATGTCTGTCCTCTTATTCCTCCAGCTACCAAAGTTTGGTTAAGCTGATTACTCATCTCTTTTGAGAGAAATTTTTTTCATCTTATTAGTTGATATAGAAAGCTGAATTTATTATTTACCACGTTCTTATAACCTCTGAATAAATATTAAATTTGTTAGAGTTTCCTATCTATCATGCCCATTTGACCTCTGCATAGATATTAATCTGCTTTTCTTTGAGGTCTTACGTACCATCATATTCATATTACGTCTGATAGTACTATACTCTAAAACAGAAAATACGATTTCATTATCTATCATGTTCATATTACCTCTGGATAGATATAATACGTTGAGTTTAAAAGACTTGTCACATCCATATTACCTCTGATAAGTATTTTTCTATCTCATACCTATTGTTTAAATTCCAAATAAACGATAGGATCACAAAACAAATCTTTCATTCATTCCTGGTGGAAACACTACAAAAGATGACAAAACACTCTCTTAAGGTGGAGTGGAAACATCTTGGAGCAACTTCTTTAATTCTTCTAGCCGCCTGCCACGAGAACTCATAACCTTCTTGGTAGCCTCTGCACGTCGAGCTTCAGGGGTACAAATACAGGAAAGTTCAGCAAAGGTGATTATCAGATTGTCCTTGGCTTCATCAAGGGTTCTGATGGTCGATTCAGTCCCAAAAGCTTGTTCTTCTAAAATTGAGCTTTGGGTGAGGTACAGATTTTGAGCATCGATCATCTTCTCCCTTTCAGCCTTCAAGCAAGCTAGCTCTGCCTCGACTTCGCGGATCTTGTCATTTTTATTCTGAATATCTATGTTTAAAGCATCATAAGCCACTCTGTGACTATACAGGGCAGGTTTTATGCCAGCCAAAAAGGCTTTCTCTTTAGCAAACTTCAGAATGTGTTCATGGAGAGCTGCATTATATGTAGTCTCTCGAGCAAGATAATCAGCTGTTAAAGCATCATACTCCTCCTGAATGAGGCCTTCAATAGTCTCATTTGATAGCCTGAGATATTCTCCAATCGGCTGCTCAAGGTCCTCCATAATTTTCTCCAATGTGGCAACTCTCTCAACATCATTGAACATGGCAACATTCTGGATAGTCAGAGCCATTGCTGTCTTCAAAATCTCATAGCTGAGACCCTTATTCAGGACCGTCTTTATCAAAGTTGCCAGAGTTTTATAGAAAGTTTCAGTGTGAATCTCAACCAGGAGATTCATTTCTACGCTGGAGCTTGATGTGGCAGTAATATCTAATAAATCTTTTCTTTCGAGATCGGGAACAGATGTGGTTGGAACGACGGCAGGATGAGACAAAGTTGTTGCTGTCACTATTGCCTTGGCCAAATTATCCCTAAGAGCTTCAGGGACCGTATCTCCAACATCTATAGCTACCATTGGTGTAACAACAGACGGAGGTGGAGTTATTGTTGTCACTGCTGTTATTTGGTTCCCAAGAACTTCAGGAGCAATTTTGTCAATATCTGTTACTCCAGCCGTTTATAGAGTTCTGGCGACGGTGATATTGGTGGATGTGGCGACAATTGCAGGAGCTGGTTCAAGTTCCGGTATTGACTTATCAAAAACTGATACTGAATCAGCAGCTACAGTAGAAGATGTTGTCACTTCCCTGGGTTCAGCACCTTCTTCAACTATCGGCTCCGTAGGATTCTCCACTGCTTCATTTACAGTAAAATCTTCTATAGCTGATTCTTTATTTAAGACCGAATCTCCTCCAGCAGGTTCGTCATCACCTACAGTGGGGTCTATTGCAGCCTCTTTCTGGTGCTGATCTTCAACATGAGAGGATAGTTCAGGATGTGCTTCTTGATGCTCCACCGCGGGTTATTGTCCTCCCTTTTCATCAGCACCCTCTTTGCTAGAAGAAGAAGCCTCATCAGCAGATTCCTCATTTTCCTCATAAATATTGTCTTCTTGAGGAGGAGGATCCATAGGCTTTGGTGCAATTATGACATCTGCAAAAAACGAACAAAATAAGTTAATATACAAAATCATGGTATACAACTCCGTATAGGTTTTGTGTAATACTTGGAATATGTACATTTTTTTCAAGATATGAGTCATAATCACCATCCCAGTCATCATCCTCGAAGTCAAGAGCCGGTACGTCTGATGGGATATGGTCTTGATCAGTGGTGGATACAGTAGCAGCACCCTCTGTAACCTGTGCCTAGGTTGGTAAAGATAAATAGAGTGAGGTGCTAAGACGCCCAGGAGACAAAAGTGTTACAGCTCCTGATCCAACTATTGGTGGAGGGACTGAAGATCCTTCTCCTGGATAGACTAAGGAAGAACCGACAAGATGATCCTCTTCAATCAAAGTGTCATCTTCTGGAGCGTGGGTCCTTGGTTTGGAAGGCCCTTTGGTGGTAGACTTTTTCTTCTTCTCTGGAGACTTCACCGGAGAAATGGTAGCTGTGTTCTGCTTTCGTTTGCAGGTCTTTCTGATAATTATTGGTCCCGCAGCTACCTCTCCAGCTCCCCTAGGAATTACTGCCAGAAACTCATCTATAGTGGCAGTATTGTCTGGTATATCTGGGGTTATCCTGATAGGTTCTTCGACATTTCCCTCTTGAGCCCACCGAAGACTTCCTTGCATACTATAACTGGCTTTAAAAGAGCGGATAGATGTATAGAAACGAGCATACGAATGAAGTATACGTAGCTCAGTGGTACTAGTGGCTGTAGAGATGGTGAATCTAGTGCCAGTACATGCAGCTCCGAAATATCTCCATGCTCGTGCTCCGTCGATCAGCTTTCCATAATAATAGAAGCTAGTGGAAGGATTGCCAACATGAAGTTGGTCATATCCAAACTGACGAGCGAATCTACTCGGCAGATAAGGCTCGAATGCACAGTTATCTTCATTCCTGTACATCAGATGACAGGGTCTGATGTACACTAACCATCGGTAAACAGATCTCGGCAATAGGGCCGATTTATCTGCTCTATCTTCAAATTGCACACCGAGGTAGTCAGCCGGAACTGGTGGTCTGGTGCAGAAGAAATTCCAGCCATGCGAATAATTTAATGCTGCTCGGTTATCTGCCAACGTTGTAACTCTCCACGTAGATTTGCTAAATTTTTAGAGAAAAATCCCAGCTTCATCCTCAGGGCCTCGTGGCAACAAATTACAATTATGGTGTAGTAACCAACCTATCAGATAGTGAATGGTAACTCTACCCGTAGAAAATTGTGAGGAGCATTATTGATCAGTTCTTCACCAGAAATCCGTAGACCTGCATTTATTCGGCACTCCATTGCCGATAACAGGTTAATTTTGTTCTTGAATACCAGACGGACCGCTGGCCATAATACATTACGGTGAATACGGTCCACAGTGCTGATCTCTGGCACAACCCATCTGCGCAGCCATAAGGATAAGAAGCCCGCCAACAGGGCCTTCTTAGACATCTTTTGACTACCCTGCCTCAGGTAGCTTAAAGCTTCAGTCCCCGCAGGGATATCTCCAGTTTTGGTAGACAGATATCGGTCATGAGCTTTCTGCGACACCATCAATTCATGAATTAAATCTGCAGGAATTATAGAGCAAGGCTTGATGACCTGAGTCTTGTCTTCTCGGAACCTGCTCTTCTCCGTCCTGGACACTCTATTTTTATGATAAAATAGATAAGTTGTCCATTTTGTAATATATGCCAAATGTGATCCGGTTTCATACATGCTGGTACAGATCAGATAATGGCACATGAGTTCTTCGTAGACTTGTACCAGCTCGGGATTCTTTTCCCAAATTTCTGCCAATTCCCGATTGGAGGGAATATATTCTTCATACGGGAATTCGCCCATTGGTAGCTTCGAGATAAACTGCATCTCATGTAGGGCCAGACCCATCTCACCATGCAGAGTTGCGAAAGTTCCCGTCGAACTCATATACAATTCCAGTAAATCCAAGAACAGATTGCCATTCGACGGAATGCCATAACTAGTAGATGCTACTGCTTCATACAAACCGATGTCGTCCAATTCGGTTTTAAAGTATGTCATGACCCAGTTGCTAATCTGGATCCAGTTACCACTATAAGGGGTCAGCCACCCTGTCAGCCTAGGGTTAGTCTGAGGATATAAGACTCCTTCTCTTATGAATCTATTTATGAACATGTGAACCTGGACCGGCTGGATGAGAGATGAATCCTCGCTCGGTGTAAACCCAGGCATTAGTCCAAAAAATGGAATAATGCCACCACAAGGAGTACTAACATGATAACCCATGTCATTTGCTTTCTCCCTTCTAAAAATGATTCTGCCCGGTCTATCATAGCTACTGGGAGTCAAATTCCACAGCATTTGACAGTAATGGCTAGCATGGACGAAAGCAGATATAGGGTAATCCCTGTCCATGTCCGGGAGATACATTACCCTTTCTCCAGATTTAAATACCCAAGCCTTTTTTTTGGATGAGTCTGTGATTTGTAATCTATCGCATCTCTAAATAAGAAAGCTGGTTTCAGGAATTGTTGATTATCTAGCGACATCAGTACTTCCCCGTCTATCATGGATAACAACATTCTATCCCCTTGAGCTGCTATCAGTTGTGCCCTCTCTACTGGATATTCAGGGTTCGACTGAGGAAATTGGACGTGAGATAAATCTTCCAGATAGTTCGAACCCACCATGCCAACTGACGATCCGAAAACTTTTGCGAGAGGGTAAACTTGCAAATCCACTGACAAAAGGACAAAAGAGATCAAATTAGTTTAGAAGTTTTTATGACTTTTACGCTCACTAAAAGTTGATGAAGTCTTTTGTTTTACAAAGTCTTTCAGTGATTGATGAATTTTACGCTACCACATGTTAAATGTGAGCGTAATATAACTTTTTACGCTGGCATGTATGAACATGAGCGTAGTTAAGTTTTATGCTAGCACATTAATTGTGGGCGTAATCCAAATTTTACGCTGACACGTATAACGTGGGCGTGCTATTTTTATTTTTATGCTAACACGTACAACGTGGGCGTATATTGTTATTTCAGTTTTTACGCTAACACGTACGACGTGGGCGTAAAAACTGAGGGTTTGGGTTATCTTTTCCTTCCTCGACGAGTTTTTCCAGCCAAAGGATAGGGTTTTACCCATCATAGGCGGAGCTACAGCCGGGTTGGGTTGTCGATGTGGTATGGACGACTGAACGGGAGCCGACGATGAATCAACGGTAGGTTTCTTCCCCTTGTTGCTGGCGGCGGAGGATTTCTTGGGAGCCATCGGATCAAAATGAGGGTTTCAAAGAAAGACAGAGCAAAGGAATTCGAGATTGCAAAAGGATGAGTAAAAGTGTTTTCTCTCTTCGAAGAACCCTATTTATAGGGAGATTTCAAATCGGTTCAAATTTCAGAAATTACGCCGACTGTTGGATGTCCCCGCTTTTATGCGGATGACTGTTGCGTATCCCAAATTTTACGCTGACTGGTCAAAACTTAATTTTTACGCTTCTGTTCAAAGTGTTCCAAATTTTGGAGATATTTGAAAACTTTAAAGGGGGTCTTGTAGGAGCGTAAAAAGTGCTAAAATGAAAGAGTCAAAGTGATAGATCACTCCACTCCAATTGACCTACTTTACGTCGCAGAGAGGCTAACTACTTTACGCCCAAGATAAGGCTAATCACTTTACGCCTAAAAGCAGGCAGAGCATTTTACGCTCGGGTCTACACCTATGATTTTACGCCAAGGACAGATCAGCCACTCCTACGCTGGACAAAGCTGTCAAGTCTCGCATTTAATACAAACTCTGATATGGAGATAATAATGATGGCATATATCACAGAATTCAAAAGGATTTGTTTTTACACAGAGACCAATGTTGTCGTTTAGTGTGTGGATTGAGCTACTTTACGCTCACACTATGGCTTCTTTTACGCACGAAGATTATACGAGCCTTTACGCTCAACAGTTGACGTGTGCGTAAAGTCTATTTGAGCTAATTTTACGCTCAAGGTTATTTAACAACCACTTTACGCGGGAAGTCTATGCCAGGGCTATTTTACGCCTAATCTACTGCTTTACGCTCAGAATACATTGGGGCTATTTTTACGCCCTATTCTCCTCCACCAGTTTGGAACGTGGTTTGTCTACGTGGCTTTCATGCCATTCTTCTCGAAGAACGTGTGTACGTGCATCCTATTCTTAATGAAATGATGGGACACGTGTCAACACAGACAGAAGATGACTTCAGTCGTGGGTGGCAGTTGTTAGCGTAAAGATGGAACTTTTGCTGAGTTTTTACGCACAAGAGCCCAAGCCTATAAATGGACTGATTTTTCTCAGGGCACACACACACACAGAGACAGGAGAGAATACAGAGATTAGAACTTAGAGATTTCGAGAGCATTCTTCTTCAACCTTTCTTTCAGAACAGAGTGAAGCAAAGCAGGAAAGCATTCTGCCTCGCCATTAGTGTCCAAGTGCGTCGATACCTTTCTGGTGACTTAGTTCTTTCGGTTGTTCAACTTCAAGCAGCGATCTTCATCATCATCATATGGTCCAAGGAACAAAGTGATCATTTACAGATCAGACTTCTATAGCAATACTTCCCCATAATCAAATTTGTACTTCTTGTACTTTTTTCGTTTTATTTTCAAAAGCCAATTCCTCCAGGCATTTTGTTAAGTAAAACACCGAGATGCCTTATACCTATCTGTTCGGGTGGCTGTTGTTGCATCATCCCAGTCTGATGGACCCGACTATGGGTACTGTTAGAGGAGACTTCATTAGGCATTATGCCACCACTCGATGGAGCATAAACACCCTTTCAGAGTGTAAAAAGGCTTTAATCATGGGTTCTGGATAGAAATTCCACTGTGTCCTTCCTCCTTCGGGATATAAAAATTTTCCACCTCAACTCATGGACTTAGAACCTATGACACTCCGTCTAACTCCACTGACTTTAATGTGACTGAAGATGATCCGACCCTCCCACCTAGTGCATCGGTTCGAGGGTGAATGCTTTTTGGAGCCATATTTACCAAGCCGATTCGCTCGACAGTTCGGCTATGATCAAATGCACATGGGGAATGCCACCACCTGCTTACAAGCCAAAAGATATTTGATAAATGGGGCCAGAGCCAGGAGGTACTATAATACAAGAGGTACCAAGGCCGTATTCACCATGCCCTCTGCTACATTTACAGTAGGTCCGTGTATGTTATAAACATATGCAAGTTTTTATACTTCAGCCAATACTTTTTTCGAGAGTTTCAACTTTGCTGATAGTTTTGTAAGCACCAAACGGGTATAATCGGGGTTTCATACTATGCAAGAATTTAGAGATGCGGAAGACCATGACCCAGATGATGAACCTCTAGAGGCTACGCTTGTTGGTTTTTTTGATGAAGTGAATGAACCATTGAATATCTCACTTAAGAAGCAGAATGAGAAGTATCCCGTGAAGAGGCCTGGTAAAAGACAAAAGACCGGAGAACCATCTGTTCCATCACACCCAGATGAACTCATTTCCCCTTCTAAGGCTCCAAGGAGGAAGAAGAAAACATCATTGGTTCTTGTTGAGCAGCCTACTACTAGGACGACAACGTCCCAGACGAAGCAAATGAATACAGGAAATTCTCTTGGAGGAGAAGAAATAACTCCTTCTTCAATTCCAAGACATAATAAGGTCGTTGATGGAGGGACTAGCAGGGGCCGACTGTGCAAGATGATCTGGTCGAAATCGAAGAATCACTTCCGGCACCTCTTATACGTAAGGCTAGAAGGAAGTTAATAGTGACTCTAGCAGATCATCAAGGAACTAACGCTTCACCAACTCCTTCAATGCCGAAAGTGTCTTCAAGTTGACCTGATTCTTCATTGCCTTTACAGGATCTGTCACCTCCTCAAGGTAATATTTGTACTCTTTTTAATGTGATCATGATTGAGTAAAATATTAATGTTGACATTTTTTATTGGCAGAGGCTTCAGAAATTAGTGCTCCAACTCTAGTCGTCACAGCGGATACTTCAAAACACATGATTATGCAGATGACCATTCATGCAACTACACTAGCTACAGCAGGAATAATGATGTCGTCCCTAACTCCAGAGGTTCCGGAGACCACACTTCCTGAGAAGGTATTGCCTTCAATGGACTCCAATCCTGATTTTGCAGCTCCTTCCACAATCCAAACTCCTACCCTCTCTGAAGAGGATCAAGAAATGATAGCGGCTCTCGAAGGTTATAATTTTGGTGGTAAGTTGATCGAAGAAGACTCCACAGATGCCGCTTCCGATCTCAATAGAGCTGGAGTAGATCCAACTCTCGTAGAAGTTTCAAAAGATCAAGACTTAACGGCCAAAAAGGGCCATACCACTGGTGAGGGTAAAGAGCACCCTACTATTGATGAAGGGCATCAAAGCCCAAAAGATGATAACCAGAGTCTCGTTGACCCACAGGGTGATGAGAACTTAAATGTTGATGTTGAGGGTGATGAATGCCCAGGTGCTGAGAATGATAATGAAGACCTTAATGATAACAAAGAAGATGATGAACATCAGGCTAAGAACCTTGGGAAAATTGGGATTGATGAGAATCCTAGAACTGATGTTGAGGGGATTCAAACCCCAATTGAACATATTTTCAAGACAAAGGGAGCGGAAGTTGCAGCTCCAACAGGTCAAACAGAATTAGGGGCTGGAAGCAGTCATTTTCGGTCAGGAGGCTGGAAGCAGTCAGGCGGCCGTATCCGAGACTACCATGACGAGGCTTCACACAGATCGATAACTACCTCATGAGACCCCATATGTACCGTCGGGCTCAGGTAAATTGTTTACTTTTATTTATCATTGATTCTTTGATATGATATAACGATTATACTTTTTTGATTGCAGAGGCTCCTGTTGGCACTATCATTGCAGCCTCGTTAACTTCTGCGACTTTTAGTCTCAGCTCAACAATGGCTCCCCTGGACAGGGGAACGATAGAAGGGATTTCTTCAAGAATGTCTGCACCAAGATCCCTTAGAGTACCAGCTGTGATCCCTCCCTCTTTTATAGGAAGAGGAACTCTTATTGAAGCCGCAAAACCTGGTCTCTCAACAATGAATAACGGCCTCATCGAAACGTATACACAGGCTTTCTTCACTTTTTTGAATATTCTGGTACAGATGGCCATAGAAAAAGGCTAATCCTATGATTTAGTGAGGAGCACTGCCTCTTTTGCGATCGGAGCCATACGTAATATTGGTGACATGGAAAGGGTTAACTTCTTGGAACGCATTCTAGACTAACTCGAAAAACCCATCAAATCTTATCAAAATCTGATCAGGGGCAACATTCAGAGCCAAGTAGATGAAGAATATTGTGAGTCTTTAGTTCGTGAATTCAAAGAGCAACAACTTGTTCTGACAGATGCTATGATTGCCTTCACGACACGATCCGTAGAGATAGAAAATAGCATTACTGAAGTCACCTCTTCTGTGGAGCGTCATAAGGCTAATACAGAGGAAAAGAAAAAGGAAGCAGCCGAGAACCAAACTCGCCTTCAGCAGCTGGAAACTGAAATGGCCAGACTTCGTGAAGTAATCAAGGCGGCCAAGAAGCAGGAAGAAGAAGAACTTGCATTATATCAAGTTGTTGCTAGTCAACTCAATGATCTGATCAGGCAGTATGATGACTTCCTCAATGTCAAGAGTGCATAGATAGAACTTCAAGTAAAGCCCCTGCAGCCTTTGCCGGACGTCAGAAGAGAGTTGGCCAGGAAGAGGGTGCTTGATTCCCGAGTAGAAAGTGTTGAGTCTTTGAAGAAGCTAATCATTGATCTTAGCACTCAATCTTAGGGATGAAGCTATATTGATGTAATAACCTCTTACTTTTTTGAATATTTTGATAAATGTAACAATTTTTGTGTGCTGGTATGAAAGACACTAATGTTTTGTGGTTCTATTACTTATTGCACATCTGTTATAGACGTAAGTAATAGATAAGAGTAGGAGGTATGTTCAGAGGTACCGGACGTGACATATCTTCTAGAGAATAACAATATCGTTATATCTATTCAGAGGTAATGTGGACATGACAGAATATAATTTTGAGATATTGTCATTTCAAGGACGACATTATCAGAGGTAACATGGATGTGACAAGCCGTTGATATAGATAGTAGAATTCAGAGGTAATATGGACGTGCATTCATATATCTATTGACTATCTTTGAGTCAACTAGGACACAAAAATAAAATATCTTTTAAAACAACTGGGCTCCAAAAGATGATGTTTGTGATGATGTGATATGATCTAAATAGATGTAACACCCAGTTTTCCAGATGAGGGTAATTTTGAAATTTTATAATTATAATTATTATTTATTGATTATTATTTGATATTATGATTTTTGGAAATTTTTAATCATTTTTAAACTATTTAAAATTATGACTTGTGATTTTGACATTTTACTATTGTTTGGTTTTAATTTCGAGGAATTTGTCACCCCCAGTTTTCAGGAATATGGGTATTTTGTCATTTTGTATTTTTGAAATATTTTTGAAATTTATTTTATTATTTATGATATTGTTTTGGGATTATTTGAGTCGGGTTCGAATTTCAACTCAATCCGACTTGAAACGGGGACCTGGGGGTAGTTTGACTCTAGTAGGACCCACACACTAGTTAGGCATGGCCCACATGATATTAATTTTAGTTCACATGATAGAAATATTTTAGTTAGAGGTTAGACTAATTATTATGGATAAGATTAGTGTGATTGGAGACTTTAGAATGACTAATTTAGCCCCAACCAATTAGCCCTTTCCTAATACTCATAGAATAGGTTAGTGGGGGCATTTTGGACCTTACCATAATAGGACAAATAGTTCCATATGGCCAGCCACTTTGGGAGAGGATAGGCTCAAGTTTATTTCATTATTCTCATCCACACTCTCCCTCTTGTTCTTTCCCAAATTCCTAGAGAGCAATCCCTAGCAATTTCTCCACCAAATTCTTCCATTTCTCCACCAAATCCTTCTATTTTGCCACCAAATCTTCTTCTTTCCTTCTCCATTCTAGCCAAGGAGGAAGCTACCCAAGTTTGGGAGGATTCGGAGCTCGTTCGTGTCCTTTTGGAATCTCTACGTGTCGGTGTCGCTCCGGGAAGGCTTTTCTTCGATTCGATCTACCGGGAGGTATAAATCCCTTCTTCTTTTCATTTCCTCATGCATATAGGTCTATTTTAAACCCATAGGAATGATCCCCACGGTTGTATCTCCATTTGTGTCTATTTTGTGTCCATTTGGAGGTCATAGGAGTGTCCTTTGTGTTGTAGATGTGTTCATGTTACATATATAGATTTATATATATATATATATATATATATATATATATATATATATATATATATATATATTGTAATGAGAGTGTATCTATATTTATATATGTAATAAATGGTTCATGATGATTATATAATCAAGTTTGTGAGTGTGGTTCCTCATATTATTATTGCTATTATTGTTGTGGATAATTAGGATATATATTGTGTATTCTTTTGGCTCAAACTATCTAAATCCGTCATGATTTTTATCCACGTTTTTAATTTCAGCCCTAACTTAGAAATGTTATAACTTCTAGCTCAAAACTCGGTTTAAGCTCCTGTTTTTTTAAAAGAAGCGTATTGAAGTTAGCTTTCCAAAAATATGTATTAATAGGCCTATTTCTTTCTGTAACTTTCTGGAGAATTATTTGAGTGTCAGTTGTACGAAAGACAAACGCGTTCTCGGTGTTTTCGCGATTCCGGGAGTTTCCGGAAACGAAAACGCGATCCGTTTAAAGTTTCGGAAAGCTAACACATAGATCTATAACATACTTTGATCCTAGATTTTAATTCATGCTGAGATGGTACAGTATTGATTATTAGTAGGAGTTACTATTCGGCATATGCATTTTGTGCACCCTTGTGTGTAATATAATGTTCTATTTGATTTTAACCCTTGTTAATGTATATACATTATGTAATTAAATAGAGAATGCAAGCATGAGTAAATGTTTAATTAAATTAAATGATGTATGAGGTGTAAGTATCCTATCTAATGTAGGCATGTATAAGTATGGCTTGTAATAAATATGTAGGTTTCATAGTATGTAATGTATGGTGCATATAGTAGTGAAGAGAATAAATGAATGATGAATGAATGCAAGCATGAATGAAATGTAATAATAGATGTAATGTTCTATGTTAACACAAATCCTATATTACCTCATGTACCCCCTTACACTATGTTGACACTATCATACTTGACACATTGTTCACTTACACTTTGACACTCTTTGATATGTAGACACTATGTATGCCCATTTAACCCTCACTTGCCCCTTTGCCATGTTCACATACACACACATAGCCTCTTAAATAAGTATTTATGAATACAGTTAACTTAGCTATGTATGTATATTATATATATGTTAGCATATTGTGTTGTAATATATAAGTTTATATAACCATTTGAAATGCCATGATTATAGACCTAATGTTGAATACCAATATATGCATGTGTATATATGTGTAGACATATATAGCTTAAAGTAATAGATTACCTAGTGTATATCCAATGTGAATTCTTGCCTATTTGAGTATTGAATAATTGCATGCTATATAGAGTTGGGTGTATGTTGGCTTGTATAGCCTTGTATTGATGTGTGCTTGCTAGGATAGTCTTGGTTAGGCCTAGTAAGACTTGCTGGGTTAGGTCATGACCTAGTTTGACCTAGTTTGACTAGTGCAGTTGACCAGAGTTGACCAAGGGTTGACTTTGGCCTAATTTGACCTAGATTCATGTAGAATGCATTGTAGTGCTTTATATTACCCTTCTGGACATGTTGTGACTTGTGCTGTTCTAATTAGGATCCAGACACCTCTCCTCGGACAGTATCTTTACCTTGGACATTCAGACATCAGGCGAGTACATTCTCTGATAGTTCTCTCATTTACTTGTCAATTACTGTACTTCAGTTCTAGTTAGTTGTATACGATTCTCTGTTACAACACGTGTGAATATTTCTGGATTCATGTATACGACACACTTTTATATTCTGGCCTCTATTACTGGTATCATCTCTATTACTGGAATCACCTACTGGAATCATTTAACTGGAATCATTTTACTGGAATCATTTACTGGAATCATTTACTGGTATCGTTATATTTTGGCTGGACTCATCTTGAATCATTGTGTCGGAATTCTGGATTCACTTGCTGGGAGGGGAAATACTAGAGTGAGACATGTAGACATACCCGAATCTGGAATCTCCCTACTGGAATCTACTGGAAGCATAGCCATCTCTCGCCTGATCAGTGAGGGATGTGCCTGATTACCCACAGCCGTTTACATGCCGAACTCGGTATTTTAAAACACACTGCTAGAGTATAGGCTGGACTCACCCTGGAATCGTTGATCACTATAACTGGAATCGTTCCTTACTGGATTCATCTTGTATTAGATTCATCCCGTACTGGATTTACATAGGTGTACCACAGGTTACATTTTCTGTCTGGACTTTATATCATATTACCCGGGTTCAGCTAGTTCTATTTTTACAGTCTTTATTGCTATGATTCTTCTCTTGTTTAGTATTTACTTTCCTTGCACTTTATCTCACTTTCTTACCATCACCTGAATATAAACTGCCATTTTCATCAATATAAGTGTCTATAACTGCTGTATAGTTCTCTGTCATTTACTTGGATTTTCTAGATGAGATGTGCTCGTTCCTGTCCTGACTGGACCTGTTGATAAATTTTACAGATAGCTTGGAGGTTGTCTGCTAGCCTAGAGGAGACACAGTAGAGGTTGTATAGTTAGTTATTTCAGTTGTATTGAGTTGTATTTATTCTATGGATTACTGTATTGAGCTTTGAGATATTTTCTGGGTTTGTGTATCTTAGACACTTAGACTTCTATCTGCTGTATCTCTTTTGGATTTCATGTTTTACCTATCTTTTATCTCGCTCTACCTTAGTTGTGATTGAGACTGTATCTGCTATGTCACCTCCATTCGGAGAGTATATACTGTACAGGTACCTTTATATTGTTAGATATTTGACCTAGGACAGCGTTCTACCGCCGACACTGCGGCGTAGGCTGGACTAGGGTGCGGGTCGTGACACGTTTTTAGTGGTGGCCCATACAGGTCGAGTTTATGTAGTGGTATTCGAACTAGAGTATCACTACAGCCTGTAGTAGGATTAGGATATTTTTGGAGGTACTCAATCACATTAGGAAAAACTCTTAATCCGATTCCTTTTGTCTAAAATTGTTGCTTATTGACTTTCCTTGAATATAAACTGTTCTCCTTTGAATTTTCGCTTCATTCTCAAAAATTGCTTTTTATTTTGATCTGTATTCATGATGGTTATGAAGACACGATCTCATCGCTTTGGTTCGGGGGATACTATCGAGAGACTGGCCACCTCTCGTCCTGTTCATCAGGGCCTCGAGACCGCAGCTTCTGTTGTGCCGACTCAGGTTGGCGTTTCTGCTACATTGGAGGTGCACCTCCGTATGTACAGAGACTTTTCCTTTCATTTTCGATTTCTCTCAGCAGCAGCGATTCATGCAGCATTAGCAGCAGAGATTTGTACAGTATCAGCATCAGGCTGGAGGAAACCAGCAGGGCGAGCTATCGTTAGGACAGTCGAGGATGCACAGACCGTTGGAGATCTTGCTGCAAGTTTCGTTCTTCTCAATTCCATTCCCGCAATTGTCTTTTATAATTACCTTGAAATTCGATTCCATCTGTTCCTTGTTGATTGATTAATTTTGTCATATTACTCTTTTGTTGTGTTTGTTTTTCTTCTGAAAAAATCATATGGGCTAGGTCGCCTAAATCAGGGGATCTAGAATCCTCGATAGTCGTATTAGTTGGCATAGTGAGGACATATAGTCAGATTTTGGATGTATTCTCGGGTATGGGAATTTAAGGTTTTTGCCGTCGCATACGGCAGTGCAAAAATTTTAAATACCATGAACCTAGAGGTACGTACCTTAGTCAAGGACTCTGTGATTATTGTAGCCTTGCTCACTAGCATGATGAAGACTCTGGACAACATGATTTTGGACAGACGCATATGATTAACAGATTGTATCTTGAGAAGGTTTAAACATCATACCTATTTGATTGTTATAAATGACTTAGGAGTAGGGATATTTAGTTTTGTAGAGCTTATTCATAGGTAGTTCCTTCATAGTATAATGGTATGATGACTTGTTGAGTGTCTGTACCCTAGAGGTGATAGTTAGCATTGGTGTTAGAATAGTAACCCATTGCAGATAATTCTCCTGTTATCTATAATACCAACCAGTTACACATAGGATGTTAGTATGCCTTACAGCCTTGATGATTATTACTACTTTCCTTTACCTTTTCCAGTGAGGTACCCATGACCAGAGCCTGCCTTTGAGTATAGTTGTAGTTTCACCTAAGACCGAGATGTCTATTTGCATAGATAGATTACAGATGATATTGACATATGGGATATAGGTTAGTTTGTATCTATAGGCCATTGTTGTATAGGGTTATAAACATGTTGTTTAGCCTATACTTGGTTCAGTTTTCCATTTTAGTTAAGTTCTCTTCGTGTTGAGTTCCTTTGTGTTGATCACCTTTATAGGCAGTGTGCAGACCCTTCACTAGATACCATGTCCCCTTGATTCAGAACATTCATCCTTAGCCTAGTTCTAAGCATTGTTTCAGACCCTTATAAGTTTAGTCTGCCTTAACCCTTGGTTGATCAGTCATGTATATATACATATAGATGATATACTTAAGATATATGTGATGGGTTGTTGTTCTTGAGCATATATATATATATATATATATATATATATATATATATATATATATATATATATATATATATATATATATATATATATATATGTGGTAATTGGTATTCATGTGCTTAGCTTGTAGGTATTTAGTTATAGGTGACTTGATAGGATTGGGAAGTTAAGTGCTAACCTATTATAGAGTTTCTCTTTTGCTAAATTCTAGTCGCCAACACCTAGATAGCTAGCATAGGTAAAACCCTAAGAAGTTGACCAGTTGATGACCAAGTACTTGGATGTTGAGAAATTGACTAGTGATTGACCCTTGACTATGTTTGACATAGAAGGGGGTGCGATCATCTTAATTTCGATGACAAAATTTTTATAAGGTGGGTAGGATTGTAACACCCAGTTTTCCAGATGAGGGTAATTTTGAAATTTTGTAATTATAATTATTATTTCATATTATAATTTTTGGTAATTTTTAATCATTTTTAAACTATTTAAAATTATGACTTGTGATTTTGACATTTTACTATTGTTTGGTTTTAATTTCGAGGAATTTGTCACCCCCAGTTTTCAGGAACATGGGTATTTTGTCATTTTGTATTTTTGAAATATTTTTGAAATTTATTTTATTATTTATGATATTGTTTTGGGATTATTTGAGTCGGGTTCGAATTTCAACTCAATCTGACTTGAAACGGGGACCCGGGGGTAGTTTGACTCTAGTGGGACCCACACACTAGTTAGGCATGGTCCACATGATATTAATTTTAGTTCACATGATAGAAATATTTTAGTTAGAGGTTAGACTAATTATTATGGATAAGATTAGTGTGATTAGAGACTTTAGAATGACTAATTTAGCCCCAACCAATTAGCCCTTTCCTAATACTCATAGAATAGGTTAGTGGGGGCATTTTGGACCTTACCATAATAGGACAAATAGCCCCATATGGCCAGCCACTTTGGGAGAGGATAGGCTCAAGTTCATTTCATTATTCTCTTCCACACTCTCTCTCTTGTTCTTCCCCAAATTCCTAGAGAGCAATCCCTAGCAATTTCTCCACCAAATTCTTCCATTTCTCCACCAAATCCTTCCATTTCGCCACCAAATCTTCTTCTTTCCTTCTCCATTCTAGCCAAGGAGGAAGCTACCCAAGTTTGGGAGGATTCGGAGCTCTTTCGTGTCCTTTTGGAATCTCTACGTGTCGGTGTCGCTCCGGGAAGGCTTTTCTTCGATTCGATCTACCGGGAGGTATAAATCCCTTCTTCTTTTCATTTCCTCATGCATATAGGTCTATTTTAAACCCATAGGAATGATCCCCACGGTTGTATCTCCATTTGTGTATATTTTGTGTCCATTTGGAGGTCATAGGAGTGTCCTTTGTGTTGTGGATGTGTTCATGTTACATATATAGATTTATATATATATATATATATATATATATATATATATATATATATATATATATATATATATATGAGGAAGGATCAAGATCCCCACACTTTTTGCATCCCCATGCATCCCCCCTATTTGCACCGTTAGATGGTGCTTTAAGTCATCTAATCTTAACCGTTGATTTACCAATGGTTAAGATTAGATGACTTAAAGCAAATCCAACGGATGTGAACATGGGGATGCATGGGGATGCAAAAATTGTGGGGATGCCTATCCTTCCTCTATATATATATATATATATATATATATATATATATATATATATATATATATATATATATATATACATTGTAATGAGAGTGTATCTACATTTATATATGTAATAAATGGTTCATGATGATTATATAATCAAGCTTGTGAGTGTGGTTCCTCATATTATTATTGCTATTATTGTTGTGGATAATTAGGATATATATTGTGTATTTTTTTGGCTCAAACTATCTAAATCCGTCATGATTTTTATCCACGTTTTTAATTTCAGTCCTAACTTAGAAATATCATAACTTCTAGCTCAAAACTCGGTTTAATCTCCCATTTTTTTTAAAAGAAGCGTATTGAAGTTAGCTTTCCAAAAACATATATTAATAGGCCTATTTCTTTCTGTAACTTTCTGGAGAATTATTTGAGTGTCAGCTGTACGAAAGACAAATGCGTTCTCGGTGTTTTCGCGATTTCGGAAATTTCCGAAAACGAAAATGTGATCCATTTGAAGTTTTGGAAAGCTAACACATAGATCTATAACATACTTTGATCTTAGATTTTAATTCATGCTGAGATGGTACAGTATTGATTATTAGTAGGAGTTACTATTCGGCATATGCATTTTGTGCACCCTTGTGTGTAATATAATGTTCTATTTGATTTTAACCCATGTTAATGTATATACATTATGTAATTAAATAGAGAATGCAAGCATGAGTAAATGTTTAATTAAATGATGTATGAGGTATAAGTATCCTATCTAATGTAGGCATGTTTAAGTATGGCTTGTAATGAATATGTAGGTTCCATAGTATGTAATGTATGGTGCATATAGTAGTGAAGAGAATAAATGAATTATGAATGAATGCAAGCATGAATGTAATGTAATAATAGATGTAATGTTCTATGTTAACACAAATCCTATATTACCTCATGTACCCCCTTACACTATGTTGACACTAGCACACTTGACACATTGTTCACTTATACTTTGACACTCTTTGATATGTATACACTATGTATGCCCATTTAACCCTCACTTGCCCCTTTGCCATGTTCACATACACACACATAGCCTCTTAAATAAGTATTTATGAATACAATTAACTTAGCTATGTATGTATATTATATATATGTTAGCATATTGTGTTGTAATATATAAGTTTATATAACCATTTGAAATGCCATGATTATAGACCTAATGTTGAATACCAATATATGCATGTGTATATATGTGTAGACATATATAGCTTAAAGTAATAGATTACCTAGTGTATATCCAATGTGAATTCTTGCCTATTTGAGTATTGAATAATTGCATGCTATATAGAGTTGGGTGTATGTTGGCTTGTATAGCCTTGTATTGATGTGTGCTTGCTAGGATAGTCTTGGTTAGGCCTAGTAAGACTTGCTGGGTTAGATCATGACCTAGTTTGACTAGTGCAGTTGACCAAGGGTTGACTTTGGCCTAGTTTGACCTAGATTCATGTAGAATGCATTGTAGTGCTTTATATTACCCTTCTGGACATGTTGTGACTTGTGCTATTCTAATTAGGAGCCAGACACCTCTCTTCGGACAGTATCTTTACCTTGAACATTCAGACATCAGGCGAGTACATTCTCTGATAGTTCTCTCATTTACTTGTCAATTACTGTACTTCAGTTCTAGTTAGTTGTATGCGATTCTCTGTTACAACACATGTAGATATTTCTGGATTCATGTATACGACACACTTTTATTTTCTGGCCTCTATTACTGGTATCATCTCTATTACGGGAATCACCTACCAGAATCATTTAACTGGAATTATTTTACTGGAATCATTTACTGGAATCATTTACTGGTATCATTATATTTTGGCTGGACTCATCTTGAATTATTGTGTCAGAATTCTGGATTCACTTGCTGGGAGGGGAAATACTAGAGTGAGACATGTAGACATATCCGAATCTGGAACCTCCCTACTGGAATCTACTGGAAGCATAGCCATCTCTCGCCTGATCAGTGAGGGATGTGCCTGATTACCCACAGCCGTTTACATATCGAACTCGGTATTTTAAAACACACTGCTAGAGTATAGGCTGGACTCACCCTAGAATCGTTGATCACTATAACTGGAATCGTTCCTTACTGGATTTATCTTGTATTAGATTCATCTCGTACTGGATTTACATAGGTGTTACACAAGTTACATTTTCTGTCTGGACTTTATATCATATTACCCTGGTTCAGCTAGTTCTATTTTTACAGTCTTCATTGCTATGATTCTTCTCTTGTTTAGTATTTACTTTCCTTGTACTTTATCTCTCTTTCTTACCATCACCTGAATATAAACTGCCATTTTCATCAATATAAGTGTCTATAACTGCTGTATAGTTCTCTGTCATTTACTTGGGTTTTCTAGATGAGATGTGCTCGTTCCTGTCCTGACTGGACCTGTTGATAAATTTTACAGATAGCTTGGAGGTTGCCTGCTAGCCTAGAGGAGACACAGTAGAGGTTGTATAGTTAGTTATTTCAGTTGTATTGAGTTGTATTTATTCTATGGATTACTGTATTGAGCTTTGAGATATTTTCTGGGTTTGTGTATCTTAGACACTTAGACTTCTATCTGCTGTATCTCTTTTGGATTTCATGTTTTACCTATCTTTTATCTCGCTCTACCTTAGTTGTGATTGAGACTGTATCTGCTATGTCACCTCCATTCGGAGAGTATATACTGTACAGGTACCTTTATATTGTTAGATATTTGACCTAGGACAGCGTTCTACCGCCGACACTGCGGCGTAGGCTGGACGTACCCACGTCTCGTACCCTAACTCTAGGGTGTGGGTCGTGACAATAGACTCCACTGGGGATTTAAAGATTTGAAATATGTACAATATTTGTTAGGAAACATAGTACATATTTTCAAACATGATATTTCTTCAGGAATTTGCCATTAATAGGCATTATAGCAACTCGGCCGTCCATCCCGATCAGTTGATAAGCTCCGTTTGAGAAAACTTTGCTTACAACATCGGGACCTTCCCACTTAGGTTCGAACTTGCCGTTACTCATGTATGTCATAGTCATAGGACCTCTGACAGTAAGGACCAATTCTCTTTTTTGAAATGCTCGTACTTTGACTTTATGGTGAAGGCTTTTGAGATACGGGCTTGATATAGCTCGATATATTGTTGAGCTAGTAGCCTTCTCTCATCAAGTGCTTCAAGCTCCTGAAGTCGAAGACAATCATTGTTTTCCGTTGTGAGTTCATTAGCGATTGAAATTCTCAATGACGTGATTTGAATCTCCAATGGCAGGACAGTTTCACATCTATACACCAAAGAGAAATGTGTACCGCCGATCGGAGTGCGTACAGTAGTGTAAACCCCTTGATCATTTTTTTCATTACTATCCCTTTCTTGAATTAGTTCATTTAATTGACTAGGGCTCTTTACTTAAATTACCAATAAAGGAAAAGTAACTTCCTTTTATGCAAAAAGGTGATTTCTCTAGGGCTTTAATGTAAATTTGGTTCTTTTAAATTCAACAGAAGCTTTAGCCGTTGATAAACCCCTGTTTTGAGTTGATCTCAAATAACATATTTGACCATTCCTATTAAGTAGGATAAACCATAGAAAATTCAAATCTTTTTTCCTTTATCTATTCTTCCTATTGATCATATCTAAACACTAGAAATATATAGGGGAGATGGCAACCGACTATGATCCTTCCCATGAACCCTAAGCAGATCATCATCCTTGCAAGCCTTGAGGATTCCTCATCTCGAGGCTACCTACACGTCTGCAACCTACAGGAACTCTTCGAGAGGTAAGAGCCCGAAATCTCTCTCCTTTGTAGTAGACCATGGGTTAGGTTAGCAGCTTAGGCACCAAAGCCACGTTTACAAATATTGCTCGATACATGAAGTGATTTGTTACATGTTTTTACTTTTTTTTGGTTGCATCCATTCTGAATTAATTCTTCGTAAACCCTTGATATAAATTTTATAGGAGGCTAAAAGTGTGTCCCAGGGATCTCACTTACTTTATATGAGGCTGGGTAACAATATATGAATTTTGAGGTCTAACTATTGAGTACAGACATTTGTCACACTAGGAGGTAGGAGGCATGGGTTTCGCGTATCCGTCATACCTGCGGGATTAACGATAGGTATCAGTAGCATATCGTATTTTTTTGGCGTATCAGCCAACCCACTGATACCTTATTCGAGTATCGCGTATTAGTGGCAGTAGCAACATCATGGAGAGGGGTATATGTGTTGGCACATTTTATTTTGAGTAATTAACAGCATTTTCGTAGTTTAGTCTTCTGTTCTTCAGGTTCATATATTCTCAGAAGATCTACTACATGGAGTTCTTCCGTTCAAGAGCTTTCTACTTCTTCCTTGAAGACTGGAGCAATTACCGGCGTTCCCTGCATAAGACGGCGTCTTCCTGCTTAGAGTCTTTGAGTCTGTACTGGTCTAGGTATATCTGTAAACACCTAAGGACGGATGACAGTAAAAAGAACAAGTCAAAAATCAAATAGCTACAGAGCGGCATACCGGCGGTATGCTCCGGCATACCGACGGTATACCGTTTTTTTTAATACAGAAAGTTGCTGTGACAAATAGTCGGCATACCGGCGACATGCTTCGGCATACCGGCGGTATACCGCTTTTCTTGTACAGAAAGTTGCTGTGACAAATTGTCGGCATACCGACGGCATGCTCCGGCATACCGATGGTATACCGTTTTTAGCAACCCAAAAGTTGCTGTGACTAATTGTCGGCATACCGACGGCATGCTCCGGCATATCGGCGGTATACCGTTTTTAGCAACTCAAAACTTGCTGTGACAAATTATCGGCATACCGGCGGCATGCTCCGGCATACCGGCGGTATACCGAGTTTCAAATATTTGGTTTTCGAATTGCTCTGACTAGCATTAATGGCCGTATTTAATGCTCTCAAACGGTCATTAATATGACCGTTACTATTTGGCCAGTATACCGACGGTATGCCGCTGCATGCCGGTCTGTCTGCTTTCTGAGCATTAAATGCCACCAACTCTTGGTTCTCTTATAAAAGGAAGCTCTCTCTCTCTTAAGCTTTCTCACCAACTCTTCCATAAATTTTCCAACAACCAAGAGCTCCACCATTAATACTCTTCCAAGCTTTTCATTGTCATCCTCTCCCAAAGTGCTAGAGTATTAAAGAGTTGTACATTTCGATCTTCACGTGTTAGAAGATCAACAAGTTCTCATTCTCTTTTGTTTGATGTTGGCGAACCTTCGTAAGAAAACTCGTGTGTAGAAGTTGGCGAGTCTTCGGATCCAAACTCATGTTGAAGTTGGCGAGTTCTTCGGATCCAAACTCGTGTGTACTATTTGGTTAAATAGTGGATTAAAGCCGGAGAGAGTTCCGGGACTGGACTGCCTCAAAAGAGGATACCAGGATACATCCTTGCGTTTGCGTTTGATCTTTCTACTCATTACTTTCAATTGTCTTTATTGCATCAATTATTGTAGTTAATTTTTTAATTACCCTATTCATCCCCCCTCTAGGGTTCTACAATATGGTCATGTCCCCAACCCATGTATCTCTTCCTTGATTTCAGAGTATTATGTCAGAGGTTTCTATAGGTCAGTAAAAAGGGACGAGGCCGCTTAGTAACTTATTAGCAACTTGGTACCATATTAATATCTTAGTGGCACGTATAACATCTTATTATCAGTTCGATACTGATGTTGTACTCGACCGTAGAATCAGATTCCACAATAGACAATTGGTTTTATACCGGATACCCATTCAGATCTGGTATCAAGTCTAACTCTAGACATCGCATTTCGACTCTGGTATTGGGTAGACATCTTGGTACCAGTTACAAACCAATATGATAATTTTCATGGAGTATCCGTCCATATACTGATACATTAGCCTTATATCATCTATCATTAAGTGACCAGATAAGTTCAGGTAAGGGTACAAAGTCCTTGAGAAACATGGAGGCATGATAAACGTAAAAGATGTGTGGGATAGAAGTTGACCTGGCAGATACAGATATCTGTATCTAAACAGTACGACCATGACAGATCTGTGGTAAAACTCTAGAGGGGTACACTGATGTATATAGTATGGGTGCTTCATCCTGTCACATACCAAACCACATGTGAGGACATCAGAGGTGTCAATTAGGTTAATGTGTCTTTTTACCAACCTTATATCAGCTGCATGGGAAGTATCGGTTGGGGTTGTGCCTTTTAGTATCTATATATATCCTAAAACTTGGGTTTGGATGTGATGTACAAGATAGGGAATATCTAATAGCAGTAGGTAGGTACCCAAGTGAGTTCAAATCTGCAAGTGCATTGTGGACCTGTGTATACCAGAGTATCAGTAAAATAGAAGAGTATCAAGGATTTGGAGGACATAATTACGAGAACCGTTGAGTAAACCCAGGGTTCAGATACATACAGGTAGATACCAGTATGCGAGAAAGGAGAAGGGGTCATGGTATACATGTGCACTTGCATATATAAGGGTTACCTAGTTGTTTCAGTAAAAGAGTTGGAAACCAACCTAGGTGAGTAACAGAGAGTACAACTTTAAGTTTAGGGTTAGGCTATCCCTCGATATAGTAGTAATAGATACTGCTGCTATAGGAAGAAGGTAAGGTATCAGTTGGCTGAGTTGGGGAGTAATCCAGTTGAGACTTGGTAGGGGTTGGATCGAACCCATATTTGTACATATGCTCAAGCACAGAGCAACTAGGACAGACTCAATATTCCTGAAGCACGTCTCTTGGGTCTGTTAATTGTATAAGATCTAAAATCGGTTGTTCCTGAGAGTATCATTGGGTCATTCAGATGAGGTATCAGGAAAATAAGAATGGATATGCGAAGGATGAGGGACAGTGAGCCAGGAAAGGAAAAAACCTATTTGTGTAGTAGAGTATACATGGTACTACCTATATATCCCAATGTAAAGAAGGGTTCCTACAGGGCTGAGCATGACAGTACTACCTGGGAAGGTGTTAGCAAGGGTGAACCATATAGGCTCTGGAACACTGAATAGTGTGCCCAGGTAGTAACAAAGGGTAATAGTGATAAAGACTAAATATGGGTAAGTGAGATTTAGTGTAGTTAACAAACTCTAAAGTAAGGTTAGATTACTTCGATACCACTAATAAGCATATGTAATACAAAGCGATTATATGCAAGAATCAACACCACCTTCCAATGCATATCAAAAAGGGATAAGAATTAACTTAGAATTTATCCTAGAAACCTAATCAAAATAGATATTGGTTCCTAATATTTTTACCCATTAATATTGTAATTTTATAAATAGGTCATTTGGGCTTTGACTCAGTGCTCGACCCGTATCCACAGCAGGAACACAGGCAAGTATACATGGTCTTCATCTTCAGTTTTATTTACATGCATTTTCTTTCATTATCCAGTCTTTTGATTGATTATGGCCATGTGTTTTTCATATTGTATACTAGTTGAGTTTGCTTCATTGACATGTAGACCTTGTTCACGGTAAGCCTTGTAGTTCACACTTGGATCTATTCTCACCCGTGCTTGATTGAGTCATGTCCTAGAATAAGTACGTTAAACTGAACTGCTATTCCCTTGTATCGTTTCTTGCAACCTGCGAGTCCACACACGGGGCGAGGGTTGACCGTTTGCACCCGTGAATCCACACTCGGGACATGGGCATTATAGTGATTCGTTTGCACTAGAGAGTCCACACACGGGACGAGGGTGTTTGCCTTGAACTAACCCGTGAGTCCACACTCGGGGCGAGGGTTAGTGATTATATAAACTCGTGAGTCCACACTCGGGATGAAGGTTTGGTATTCCATTGATATCTTGTTTACTTGTTCTTCCAGCAGTTCATTTATGCGTAGTTGTTCTAGTATCCGTGTTCATTGTCATTTGTCAGTTGTTAGCCTCTGTTCCTGGTTATTTCGTATTATTTTCATGCATGATAAACTGTTAGATAGGCATATTTTTATGTATCTTGCTAGTCCTCTGAGGACCTGATAATCTCTTCAGGTTTAGCCGAGTTTGAGTCAGTAGTAAATGAGCGGGTTGAGCCAGCATCGGACCACGGTGCCCTCACAGTTGAGGTTGTCTTTGATTAGCAGTTTGTACTCAGTTAGTTTATTTCATGTCTTTATTTTTCGTCTATTGGTAGTGGATTTGTGTCCACTGGACGTGACTTGGATTCTTGGAAACATTCAGTTTATATTCTTTATTATTCAGTTTTATTGACATTCATTGGTCTTAGTTGATTCTTTATTATTCTGTGGATGAGATATAGAATGCCATGTGATTCTAGATTCAGTGACTTGTGAGTTATAGACAGCGTTCTACCGTCGACACTGCGGCGTAGGCTGGGCTTGGACACGTTTCGTATCTAAAAAGTGGGTGCGGGTCATGAGAAGTAGTACGATAAGCCCATAGACACTCTCCAAGCTTTTCACTCTAGTTCCGTTTATTAGTAGAAACGAAATTTTTGAGAAGCTTGATGATAGTTTTGTTGAATACTTTTGTCAAACCTTTAGCTGCAGGATTGTGGGTTGTGGAAGCAACATTGTTGATCCTATTGTCATCAAAGAATTAAGTGAACTTTTGACTAATAAATTGGGGCCCATGATCATAGATGATTCGTCGAGGAATGCTGAATCGATAAATCACATGATGATTGATGAAATTAATCATGCTACTGGTTTTGACTTCAGCCAAGGGTATAGCTTCTGCCTATTTCGAAAAATAGTCAATTATAGCTAATATAAATTGATGTCCTCTAGATGAGGTGGGTTGATAGGACCAATGACATCCAAGCCCCAAGCTTCAAAGGGCCATGATGCTGCAGTCGGATGAAGGAATTCCGACGGTTGGTGGATGAAGTCTGTATGGATTTGACATACTCGACATCTCCTTGTATACTCAATGGCATCTGATACCATAGTGGGCCAGTAGTAGCCCATACGTCGGATACGATCTTGTAGCTTAGGACCAAGTTGATGTGCACCACAGACACCAATAAGAGCTTCACATAATATCTGTTTTGCTTTATCTCCTGCAAGACAGTGTAGAAGCAGACCGTCAAATGTTCACCGATAGAGTGTTTTAGAAGTGTGATTGTAATAAAATCGGAGCGATCGTCGGCGGATTGTTGTAGCTTCCTTGGGATCTTCGGGTAAGATGTCATGTACCACGAGTCGATGAAAGGATCCCTCTAGTCTTCACTAATGGTGTCAACTTCGACTGAATTGTTGAATTCAATATTCGAGTTATTCTCGATGCAAAATAACTTTTTATTAGTGATAACGATCATCTGCTGTCTTCTTACTAGAATTGTCAATACGGTCGCAAGATTAGCAAGTGCATCAGCCTTTGTGTTGCATGCTCGACGCACATGTTCAATGAAGAAACCTTTAAATGATGCAGCCAGTCTGACTGCTGCATCATGATATGGTACAAGATCTTGATGCCGAACTTCATACGTACCTCTAACCTGATTGACGATCAGTTTAGAGTCTCCGTAGACTTCAAGGTAATCGATATCCAACGATTTAGCTAACTGGATACCAATGAATAGAGCGTTATATTCAGCCACATTATTGGAGCATGGCTCGTCCAGAGAATAAGCTCTCTGAATGACCAATCCTTCAGAAGATACAAGAACGATTTTGACTCCAGTGACTATAGTGCCTTTAGGTCCGATTCTGGATGTACCGTCAAAAAATAGACGCCAGAAAAGAACTTCCTCTAAAATTATGTTAGATTCCATAGTTTCGTCAGGAATTTTGTCATAGAGTTTAGATGTCTCCGGGATTGGATAAGCTGCCAGGAAGTCAGCTAGAGCTTGACCCTTAACAGACTTTTGTGGGACATAGACCATATCATACTGTACTAGTAGTATGGCCCATATAGCGAGCCTAGAATTGAGTATACTGGATTTTTTAATCAAAAATCGAAGAGGATTAACTCTAGAGATGACATGAATGGTTTGACCCATAAAATAATATCGTATTTTTTGGATAACAAATATCAGGGCTAAACATTCTTTTTCCACCAGGCTGTATCGATGTTCGGCATCGATCATCGTGCGGTTGAGATAATAGATAGCTTGCTCATGACCCTCTTTGTTCTTTTTGGCTAGCAAGGCACCTAAGGAATGATCTATTGCTCGGAGATACATAAGAAAGGGTATTCTTATTGTAACACCCAGTTTTCCAAATGAGGGTAATTTTGAAATTTTGTAATTATAATTATTATTTATTGATAATTATTTCATATTATGATTTTTGGTGATTTTTTAATTATTTTTAAACTATTTAAAATTATGACTTGTGATTTTGATATTTTACTATTGTTTGGTTTTAATTTCGAGAAATTTACCACCCCCAATTTTCAAAAACAGGAGTATTTTTGTCATTTTACATTTTTAATATTTTTAAAATTTATTTTATTATTTATGATATTGTTTTGGGGTTATTTGAGTCGGGTTCGAATTTCAGCTCAATTCGACTTGAAACGGGAACCCGGGGGTAGTTTGACTCTAGTGGGACCCACACACTAGTTAGGCATAGCCCACATGATATTAATTTTAGTCCACATGATAGAAATATTTTAGTTAGAGGTTAGACTAATTATTATGGATAAGGTTAGTGTGATTAGAGACTTTAGAATGACTAATTTAGCCCCAACCAATTAGCCCTTTCCTAATACTCATAGAATAGGTTAGTGGGGGCATTTTGGACCTTACCATAATAGGACAAATAGCCCCATATGGCCAGCCACTTTGGGAGAGGATAGGCTCAAGTTCATTTCATTATTCTCATCCACACTCTCTCTCTCTTGTTCTTCCCCAAATTCTTAGAGAGCAATCCCTAGCAATTTCTCCACCAAATCCTTCCATTTTGCCACCAAATCTTCTTCTTTCCTTCTCCATTCTAGCCAAGGAGGAAGCTACCCAAGTTTGGGAGGATTCGGAGCTCGTTCGTGTCCTTTTGGAATCTCTACGTGTCGGTGTCGCTCCGGGAAGGCTTTTCTTCGATTCGATCTACCGGAAGGTATAAATCCCTTCTCCTTTTCATTTCCTCATGCATATAGGTCTATTTTGAACCCATAGGAATGACCCCCATGGTTGTATCTCCATTTGTATCCATTTCGTGTCCATTTGGAGGTCATAGGAGTGTCCTTTGTGTTGTGGTTGTGTCCATGTGGGAAAATCCCAAATTTCGACACACTATGTGTTGTTGTTATGTATGAATGAATTATTACATGTTTAATCTCATATTTTTGTATTGGAGATGTGTTCTATAGTGTCTCATATATATATATTAGTGTAGAGAGTGAGTTCTTGATATATTATGTTATATACTTGTGTTCTTTTGTCTCAAACTATCCAAATCTGTCATGATTTTTATTCACGTTTTTAATTTCAGTCCTAACTTAGAAATGTCATAACTTCTAGCTCAAAGCTCGGTTTATCTCCCGTTTTTTTAAAAGAAGCGTATTGAAGTTAGCTTTCCAAAAACATGTATTAATAGGCCTAATTCTTTCTGTAACTTTCTGGAGAATTATTTGAGTGTCAGTTGTACGAAAGACAAACGCGTTCTCGGTGTTTTTGCGATTTCGGGAGTTTCCGGAAACGAAAATGCGATCCGTTTGAAGTTTCGGAAAGCTAACACATAGATCTATAACATACTTTAATCCTAAATTTTAATTCATGCTGAGATGGTACAGTATTGATTATTAGTAGGAGTTACTATTCGGCATATGCATTTTGAGCACCCTTGTGTGTAATATAATGTTCTATTTGATTTTAACCCATGTTAATATATATACATTATGTAATTAAATAGAGAATGCAAGCATGAGTAAGTGTTTAAATAAATGATGCATGAGATGTAAGTATCCTATCTAATGTAAGTATGTATAAGTATGGCTTGTAATGAATATGTAGGTTCCATAGTATGTAATGTATGGTGCATATAGTGGTGCAAGAGAATAAATGAATGATGAATGAATGCAAGCATGAATGTAATGTAATAATAGATGTAATGTATACAATATACAAGTTAATGAGATGTAATGTTCAATGTTAACACAAATCCTATATTACCTCATGTACCCCCTTACACTATGTTGACACTATCACATTTGACACATTGTTCACTTACACTTTGACACTCTTTGATATGTATACACTATGTATGCCCATTTAACCCTCACTTGCCCCTTTTTCCATGTTCACATACACACACATAGCCTCTTAAATAAGTATTTATGAATATAGTTAACTTAGCTATGTATGTATATTATATATATGTTAGCATATTGTGTTGTAATATATAAGTTTATATAACCATTTGAAATGCCATGATTATAGACCTAATGTTGAATACCAATATATGCATGTGTATATATGTGTAGACATATATAGCTTAAAGTAATAGATTACCTAGTGTATATCCAATGTGAATTCTTGCCTATTTGAGTATTGAATAATTGCATGCTATATAGAGTTGGGTGTATATTGGCTTGTATAGCCTTGTATTGATGTGTGCTTGCTAGGATAGTCTTGGTTAGGCCTAGTAAGACTTGTTGGGTTAGGACATGACCTAGTTTGACCTAGTGCAATTGACCAGAGTTGACCAAGGGTTGACTTTGGCCTAGTTTGACCTAGATTCATGTAGAATGCATTGTAGTGCTTTATATTACCCTTTTGGACATGTTGTGACTTGTGCTGTTCTAATTAGGAGCCAGACACCTCTTCTCGGACAGTATCTTTACTTTGGACATTCAGACATCAGGCGAGTACATTCTCTGATAGTTCTCTCATTTACTTGTCAATTACTGTATTTCAGTTCTAGTTAGTTGTATGCGATTCTCTGTTACAACACGTGTGGATATTTTTGGTTTCATATATACGACACACATTTATTTTCTGGCCTCTATTACTGGTATCATCATTTCCGGCTTCTATTACTGGAATCTTGTACTGGAATCATTTACTGGAATCATTTACTGGTATCATTATATTTTGGCTGGACTCATCTTGAATCATTGTGTCGAAATTCTGGATTCACTTGCTGGAAGGGGAAATACTAGACTAAGACATGTAGACATACCCCATTACTGGAATCACCCCTACTGGAATCTACTGGAATGATAGCCATCTCTCGCCTGATCAGTGAGAGGTGTGCCGGATTATCCACAACCGTTTACATGTCGATCTCGGTATTTTAAAATACACTGCTAGAGTATAGGCTGGACTCACCCTGGAATCATTGATCACTATAACTGGAATCGTCCCTTACTGGATTCATCTTGTATGAGATTCATCCTATACTGGACTTACATTGGAGTTACACTGGTCTACATTGTTGCCTGGACTTTATATCATATTACCCTGGTTCAGCTAGTTCTATTTTTACAGTCTTCATTGCTATGATTCTTCTTTTGTTTAGTATTTACTTTTCTTGCACTTTATCTGTCTTTCTTACCATCACCTGAATATAAACTGCCATTTTCATCAATACAACTGTCTATAACTGCTTTATAGTTCTCTGTCATTTACTTGAGTTTTCTAGATGAGATTGTGCTTGTTCCTGTTCTGACTGGACCTGTTGATAAATTTTACAGATAGCCTGGAGGTTGCCTGCTAGCCTAGAGGAGATACAGTAGAGGTTGTATAGTTAGTTATTTCAGTTGTTTTGAGTTGTATTTATTCTATGGATTACTGTATTGAGCTTTGAGATATTTTCTGGGTTTGTGTATCTAGACACTTAGACTTCTATCTGCTGTATCTCTTTTGGATTTCATGTTTTACCTATCTTTTATCTTGCTCTACCTTAGTTGTGATTGAGACTGTATCTGCTATGTCACCTCCATTCGGAGAGTATATACTGTACAGGTACCTTTATAGTGTTAGATGTTTGACCTAGGACAGCGTTCTACCGTCGACACTGCGGCGTAGGCTGGACGTACCCACGTCTCGTGCCCTTACTCTAGGGTGCGGGTCGTGACACATTTTTAGTGGTGGCCCATGCAGATCGAGTTTATGTAGTGGTATTCGAACTAGAGTATCACTACAGCCTGCAGTAGGATTAGGATATTTTTGGAGGTACTCAATCACATTAGGAAAAACTCTTAATCCGATTCCTTTTGTCTAAAATTGTTGCTTATTGACTTCCCTTGAATATAAATTGTTCTCCTTGAATTTTTGCTTCATTCTCAGAAATTGCTTCTTGTTTTGATCTGTCTTCATGATGGTTATGAAGACACGATCTCATCGCTTCGGTTCGGGGGATACTATCGAGAGGCTGGCCACCTCTCGTCCTGTTCATCAGGGCCTCGAGACCGCAGCTTCTGTTGTGCCGACTCAGGTTGGCGTTTCTGCTACATTGGAGGTGCACCTCCGTATGTACAGAGACTTTTCCTTTCATTTTCGATTTCTCTCAGCAGCAGCGATTCATGCAGCATTAGCAGCAGAGATTTGTGCAGTATCAGCATCAGGCTGGAGGAAACCAGCAGGGAGAGCTATCGTCAGGACAGTCGAGGATGCACAGACCGTTGGAGATCTTGCTGCAAGTTCCGTTCTTCTCAATTCCATTCCCGCAATTGTCTTTTATAATTACCTTGAAATCCGATTCCATCTGTTCCTTGTTGATTGATTAATTTTGTCATGTTACTCTTTTGTGGTATTTATTTTTCTTCTGAGAAAATCATATGGGCTAGGTCGCCTAAATCATGGGATGTAGAATCCTCGATAGTCGTGTTAGTTGGCATAGTGAGGACATGTAGTCAGATTTTGGATGTATTCTCGGGTATGGGAATTTAGCGTTTTCGCCGTCGCATGCGGCAGTGCAAAAATTTTAAATACCATGAACATAGAGGTACGTACCTTAGTCAAGGACTCTGTGATTATCGTAGCCTTGCTCACTAGCATGATGAAGACTCTGGACAACATGATTTTGGACAGACGCATATGATTAACAGATTGTATCTTGAGAAGGTTTAAACATCATACCCTTTTGATTGTTATAAATGACTTAGGAGTAGGGATATTTAGTTTTGTAGAGCTTATTCATAGGTAGTTCCTTCATAGTATAATGGTATGATGACTTGTAGAGTGTCTGTACCCTAGAGGTGATAGTTAGCATTGGTGTTAGAATAGTAACCCATTGCAGATAATTCTCCTGTTATCTATAATACCAACCAGTTACACATAGGATGTTAGTATGCCTTACAGCCTTGATGATTATTACTACTTTTCCTTACCTTTTCCAGTGAGGCACCCATGACCAGAGCCTGCCTTTGAGTATAGTTGTAGTTTCACCTAAGACCGAGAGGTCTATTTGCATAGATAGATTGCAGATGATATTGGCATATGGGATATAGGTTAGTTGGTATCTATAGGCCATTGTTGTATAGGGTTATAAACATGTTGTTTAGCCTATACTTGGTTCAGTTTTCCATTTTAGTTAAGTTCTCTTCGTGTTGAGTTCCTTTGTGTTGATCACCTTTATAGGCAGTATGCAGACCCTTTACTAGATACCATGTCCCCTTGATTCAGACCATTCATCCTTCGCCTAGTTCTATGCATTGTTCAGACCCTTATAAGTTTAGTCTGCCTTAACCCTTGGTTGATCAGTCATGTATATATATAGATGATATACTTAGGATATATGTGATGGGTTATTGTTCTTGATCATATATATATATATATATATATATATATATATATATATATATATATATATATATATATATATATATATATATGTGGTGTTTGGTATTCATGTGCTTAGCTTGTAGGTATTTAGTTATAGGTGACTTGATAGGATTGGGAAGTTAAGAGCTAGTCTATTATAGAGTTTCTCTTTTGCTAAATTCTAGTTGCCAACACCTAGATAGCTAGCATAGGTAAAATTCTAAGAAGTTGACCAGTTGATGATCAAGTACTTGGATGTTGAGAAATTGACTAGTGATTGACCCTTGACTATGTTTGACCTAGAAGGGGGTGCGATCATCTTAATTTCGAGGACGAAATTTTTATAAGGTGGGTAGGATTGTAACACCTAGTTTTCCAAATAAGGGTAATTTTGAAATTTTGTAATTATAATTATTATTTATTGATAATTATTTCATATTATGATTTTTGGTGATTTTTAATCATTTTTAAACTATTTAAAATTATGACTCGTAATTTTGACATTTTACTATTGTTTGGTTTTAATTTCGAGAAATTTATCACCCCCAGTTTTCAAAAATAGGAGTATTTTTGTCATTTTACATTTTTGAATATTTTTAAAATTTATTTTATTATTTATGATATTGTTTTGGGGTTATTTGAGTCGGGTTCGAATTTCAGCTCAATCCGACTTGAAACGGGGACCCGGGGGTAGTTTGACTCTAGTGGGACCCACACACTAGTTAGGCATGGCCCACATGATATTAATTTTAGTCCACATGATAGAAATATTTTAGTTAGAGGTTAGACTAATTATTATGGATAAGGTTAGTGTGATTAGAGACTTTAGAATGACTAATTTAGCCCCAACCAATTAGCCCTTTCCTAATACTCATAGAATAGGTTAGTGGGGGCATTTTGGACCTTACCATAATAGGACAAATAGCCCCATATGGCCAGCCACTTTGGGAGAGGATAGGCTCAAGTTCATTTCATTATTCTCATCCACACTCTCTCTCTTGTTCTTCCCCAAATTCCTAGAGAGCAATCCCTAGCAATTTCTCCACCAAATCCTTCCATTTCGCCACCAAATCTTCTTCTTTCCTTCTCCATTCTAGCCAAGGATGAAGCTACCCAAGTTTGGGAGGATTCGGAGCTCGTTCGTGTCCTTTTGGAATCTCTACGTGTCGGTGTCGCTCCGGGAAGGCTTTTCTTCGATTCGATCTACCGGAAGCTATAAATCCCTTCTCCTTTTCATTTCCTCATGCATATAGGTCTATTTTGAACCCATAAGAATGACCCCCATGGTTGTATCTCCATTTGTATCCATTTCGTGTCCATTTGGAGGTCATAGGAGTGTCCTTTGTGTTGTGGTTGTGTCCATGTGGGAAAATCCCAAATTTGGACACACTATGTGTTGTTGTTATGTATGAATGAATTATTACATGTTTAATCTCATATTTTTGTATTAGAGATGTGTTCTATAGTGTCTCATATATATATAAATTAGTGTAGAGAGTGAGTTCTTCAAATGCTTGCTAAAATTCTTCAATTCAAATGAAAGACACACCTTTCTTCATCAATTGAGTGAACGGTCTGCAACGTCCAGATAGATTTGAAATGAATCTCCTGATGTACATAAGCTGTCCCTGGAATCCTCGTAGTTCTTCTCGGGGTCTACGTGTATACCTTTAGAGGTAATAACGAATCAGAGGAATTTTTTACTAGAGACTCCCATGAATGACTTGGTGGGATTCATCTTGAGTTGATTTTGGCGTATTAGATCGAAGATAGTTCTCAAGTCTTGGATGTGATCTTCTTTAAGACGACTTATGACAGCGATATCGTCGACATAGCATTCGACTGTCTTCCACAAAAATTTACGAAAGATGGTGCTCATGGCCTTCTGATAGGTTGCACCATCGTTTTTAAGACCGAATAGCATGACAGTATAGCAGTAGACTCCCAAAGGAGTACGAAAAGATGTATATTTTTCATCTTCAGGGTTCATCCTGATTTGATTATATCCGGAGAATTCGTCCATAAAAGACATCCGTTCGAACACGTAAGTATTGTCGATCATGATATCAGTGATCGGAAGAGGAAACTCATCCTTAGGACAAGCTTTATTGAGGTCTCTGAAGTCAATACAGACTCGGACCTTCCCTATTTTCTTTATAACTGGGATGACATTAGCCACCCAGTCATGATGTTGTTCTTCTCTGACAAAACCACAGGCAATGAGCTTCTTGACTTCAACTTCTATAGCATCCATCATATCAGGTCGGAATCGATGTTGTTGTTGTTTAATTGGCCTCGCATTTGACAGGATGTTGAGTTTGTGGATAGCAATCTGAGGATCTAATCCTGGCATATCTTCATAGCTCCAAGCGAATACGTCAATGTATTCCCTAATGAGCTGAATTAGTTCCTGTTTATCAACTTCAGGAAGACTTTTGCTGATAAAGATTGGCCTTGGAGAAGCTTTATTTTCGACATCGACATGGACCAACTGATCTTCGGTAGGTGGTTCGCGTTGCTCGAAGCGAAGTTTCTATTGAGTATCCATCCTTTGTGTCCAAGGATCAGATTCGAGAGTTTCAGTAAAATCATCATTGCATTTGGAGAACTCGACAGTCACCATATTGGAAGATAGAGTCACTCGATGGACGTGCCCTACACTGGTGTCAGAATAACATGAAACAGAGTCAGAAGAGTTAGATCTCTCATCTTTGTCTGACTCGGAGGCGTTTGGGTTCATGACCGATGAGGTATAGCCCAACCCATGCTTCGTTTTGCTGTAATATTGTAGTGACTTTCCTTTTGGAGCAGGAATACGGACATGAGTTCGCCTATCCCTACCACCATTGAGGTCGGTTTTGAAGTTGTAGCCCATCTTTTGAATGATGTCTTTTGATTGTTGATTGTAACGACATAGTTGAAGTCGCTTATTATCGTCATTTTCAGCATCACTATCAAATGTAGTCTTCTGCTTTGTTCCTTTGCTGAAAAGTATAGAAATTTCATCTTTCTTCCGGAAAGGAACTAGGAAGAAGAAATCTTGGACTGGTTCGAGTGATACTTCATCTTGGAGAGGTTGAACTGCTCCTATTGCAAGGGGTTCAAAATTATCTAGCATTTCTAGGTAACATCGAGAATAATAAATATTATCAATATACTGCAAAGGAGATGCTACTTTATTTATTTTTACATCAACATTTACAATAGGGCTCTTGACCTTAGCCGATGGCTTGCTAAGGTTGATAACCAGAGGAGGAGAAGGAGAAGGCTTGTTACGACGGAGGTCGATAATAAGAGGCTCAGAAGGGGTGAGCTACTTCTGTTCTATCTTTTCAGTAGGAATATGCTTGGCATGAGAGGAGAGATGAATGGTGAGCGTCTGAGAAGATGAAGGACGAGAAGTACGTCCTTTGACCGGAATCACGAGAACATCATCTGGGATGTCCCCTGATCTTTCTCGGTATCCATGGCCAGTACAACCTTCATGAATTCTTCTTTGTACATCCTGGAGTCAGTGAAATATGTTTTGACACCTCGGAATGGATTAAGATCGGCCACTTCCTTCCTAACTTCTCAATTGTCATCGACATATTTGAAGCACTGATGGAGAGTGGATGGCACGATGTTATGTTCATGCAGCCAGGATCTCCCTAACAAAGCATTGTAAGAGCCATGATTGTCAATCACATAAAAAGTGACTTTTGTGCGAAGATTACCAATTTTAACTTTCAGACGAATCTTTCCTAGTGGTTCACTTCTCCCGGAGTTGAATCCTAAGATAGTCATGATTGTTGTAGAGAGATTATGCACTGGAATATTCAGGGCATCTAGTAAAGTCTTCGACATAATGCTAAGTGCAGATCCGGGATCAATCAGGATATGATCAACCTTCATTGTATCGACATATCTTGTGTAGTATAAAGGTCGGTCATATCGATTATCTTCTAGAAAAATATCATCTTGTGTGAAGGTGATGTTAGGAATCAACTCCATCACACTATGATAGTGAAAAAATGCTACAGTTTCTTCAACTGGCTTCTTAAGGAGTGCTAGACAAGTGTCAGCTTACATCAAAGCTTTACTTAGGGTTTCTCGAGTTTTCTTTGAGAGACGAAGGAGCTCAAAAATTGATAACCTCGCCAGAGCATTGGCTAGTTGAGCCAATATATCGAAGTTGTATGGCTTCTCAAGTCCAAGAGGTTGAGTTTTTTTAATATTTTAACGAAGTGAACTAGTTGTTTTCTTTTGTTGGCCAATCAGTTTGGAAGGAATTGGTTCCACAGGAGATAATGAAGCCGATAAAACGTTGACAGTAGGAGGAAAAGATGTTGAGGGGGAATCTGGAGATGGAGTAGGGATATCTTGACCTTCTGGATATTCTCTCAGGTAAAGTCTTCCAGACCTGGTACCAGTCAGGGCTTCTTCTTCTGGTACAGGTACAAATGATATCATGTTGCAATTCTTTGTCTGAGTCTTGTCTCTAGAAAACTTTCTTTGGAAAGATGAAAAGTTTGTCAAAATCCCAAGCCAATACGAGATTGATTATGTTGAAGACGTAAGGAAAGAGGTACAGAAGATCCTTTTCCATGATTCAAGCCAGGGGCTTTCTGCAGATCATATCCCATCTTCGTCATTAGTTCGCAGGACTGTTGACTATATAGATGGAATGTTGGTTGGTAACTAGCCTCCGGCTTTAGTAGTATCATCTCAGAAGAAGAAGATGAACTCGCCGCCAGGATGAAAGTAGCAGTTAAAGATGAAATATAATGATCACTCAGTGAAGTCATGTAACAAGACTTGTATTTGGTTGCCTTCTTGGATTTTGCAGATGAAGCAAGTGTCTCAAAGTCAGCCACCAAGTCGGGATAGATCCACGTAATTTCCCTTTTATCAGTTGACAGAGGAACAAGACCTTCACTTCTGTGAGCACCCTGAATTTCGGGTTGATTTTTTATTTTTTCTGATTGATTTTAATTTTAATAAATATTTTATTCTGTTATTTTCCTTAAGTGTACTTTCCCATGCCTTTGATATTTGGAGTGTCAGGGATGTTCAACTCTGGAAATCTTCTTCACGAGTTTTGGAGTGGACATGATTACCTTCATGACGATATATAGTGTCCCATCCAAACTTGTTCCCTTGTGCTTTTTTTGCTTCACTAAACTTCGGGTCAATTTAGACCATTTGATTATTATTTATTTTCCCACTCTTTTCCTTGATCATTTTCAGCGCGTTACCATGACTTTTAATTTGGGAGCGCAAGACCAGTCAGTTTCTTGAAACCAACTTCTCATGCTTGATCTACTCGAGACGCTCGTCACCCATGACCTTCGTGTCCCACTCAGACACGTGATTTTGTGCTCCATTTGATTCGTACAACTTTCCCGACACGTGACCTGATTTTATTTCACTCCACGGCGTCATATTCATTTTCCAACTTGATTTGTGGGTCCCCTGTCGACCAAAACCTGTCCGCCCCAATTATGGACATGGCCCACATTGAGCCTATTATCCGTCCGCCACTTGTGTCCCATTTATTGGAATCCCCATGTGCTACTTATTTACCCTTGATCATTAACGTCTAATTTTTAATTCGATTTTGCTCAATGTCCAGTTTTGACCCAATCCGGCTCCACCGAGTCTAGTCCAGCTTCGTGCTACCCTCCATCGTAGCACCCTCATATTTTATTGCCCAAAAATATCAAGTACCCATTTTGCATATTTTTTTCTATATTTATTGGGAATTTCAATTTATTTATTTCCTTTTGGAATGACAAATTCCCTCTGAATTATTCCTAGCCACTTGATCATCTAAATAAATCCCCTCCATTGATTTTCCCCCCACATGGAATTTCCACACTCAGCCAATATTGGCCGGCCCTAATTTCTAGGGAGAGCCAACTCATCTCTCTCTCATTATTATTCTTCATATCTCTCTCTCCCTTCCTAATAAAAATTCCAACAACAAAACAAAGTAATAGCAGCATACTCCCACAGCACCTACACCATGCCCGACCAAAACACCACAACCACTCCTCCTCTTTGGCTGGTCGAGCCCTAGCCCAGCCTGGCCGTCGACCACCATGGTTTTCTCCTCCTCCACCTCACAAACCGCAACCACCATCACCATCTCCACTCCATTGGATCACCACCGAACCACTCCGCTACCGAGCCATCAACTCCGACAACCACCCACCTCCTCCGCCTACTCAGTTACGCGCCCCCGCCGTGCCTCGCCGACCGGACCTGGGCGCGCATCCCCGCGCACAGCCGTGCGCACCAGGGGCGCACAGCAGCGACCGGACAGCAGCAGCGCGCGAGCGCGTGCAGCGCTGCGACGTCCTAGTCGGCCACGCGTCGACGTGGCCATGGCCCCCCCACGGCCCACGAACTCCGGCGACCCCCTCCGGGTCAGCCGCTTCTCTTCCAGCGCGACGTATAGGCGATTCGTGCGTTTTGCACGACGTCCCGTCGTGACGCGCGCGAAATAAAGTTCGTTTTGGCGCCCCGTCGCAGCAACTTCGCACGCGTTTTCCCAGAGATCCGACCGTTGGATCGACGATTTCTTCGCTCCATCGCAATTTCGATATATCCACCTTCGCTCATGTCAATTTTCGTCCGTTAATTTTATCGTTTGATACATAAAAACCAGCCACCAAGTTGACCGTTTAAATTGTATTAAATTTGGACAGTTTTGTGGGGCCAACTTCGTCAGCTTGTATCTCCTCCACCGCAGCTCCGTTTGGCGTGCTACCAGTTCCGGTGTGAATCTGGTATAACCCTCTTACTACCCCTCCAGTTTTGTTTCATTGTGAGCTTGTTTGATTGGTTGAATTCGACGCCAAAGTTGGTCGTCCGAATTCGTAATTTCCAACTTGTAAAATTCCATTTTTGAGCACGGGACTCCAGATTTCATTTCTGACGCCACCATTAGACTTGTGGCATCGTTCTGGCATATTTTCATATAAAATTTGTTAGATTTGGAGAACGTGGGCCCGGGCACGTTTTTCGGTGCAAAGCGGGTCCCACTTTCTGGGTCAACGGGACTTTTTGACGACGGCTCATCGGAATCCAATTCTGGAGATACCGTTGAGTTCGTATCGTCATTCTGGACTCATTGACATATAATTTGCAAGGTTTTGGTGGACATGGGGTTCGGCACGCATTTCGGTGCAAGTCGAATACCAATATCCGGATCAACGGGTCATTTTGAGATCGGCTCATCGGAATCCAATTCCGGAGATACCGTTGAGTTCGTATCATCATTCTGGACTCGTTGACAGGTAGTTTGCTGAGTTTTGAGAACTTTGGCTCCGACACGCATTTCCGTACAAACCGGAATTCCAAGTTCTGGTCAACGGGCCAAATTGAGATCGGGTCAACGGAATCCAATTCTGGAGATACCGTTGGGTTCGTATCGACATTCTGGTTTCTTGGACATATAATTTGTTATATTTTATAGACTTATTTTCTTGCACATTTTTCGGTGCAAAACGGCTCCGACACGGACACCGTTTTGATCCGAAATTACCTTTTTGCCCTTGTGTCCAAATTGGACCGTTGGGTAGGCTATCCTAGCTAATTTGACCATTCTGGACACGTTGGCGATGTTCATTTTATCGTCCGACAATGTTTGTTGATAATTTCTCTGAGTTTAACCTTTTTATAATTAAATTAATAATTAATTCATATAATGTTCGTATTTCGGGATTAGTACAACGAAACTGAGATCAGCCAATTCCAGTGATCTCACATCGCTGAAATTGACAAGTTGGACATGTGGATCACTATAATAAGATTATCAACCTTACCGATATCTTCTTATCTCGATTTGTGTGTCGTAAGTTTCGACGTACAAATAACGAAGTACACTTTATATTAGACTAGAATTGATCCTGTTTGACCAGAGTTGACCAGTTGACCCAAAGTTAACTGTAAGTCAACACTTGACCTAGTTTGACTAGATTATTGATCGGAGTCGACCTAGAGTTGTTTTGACTTAGAAGAACCTAGAATAATGTAGATTGATTATAGAGATTCATTTATTACAACTTGAACACCTTGTAACCTGTGTTGCTTTAAATAGGACTCTGTGGCTTCAGTGGGACCCCCCTATACTTATCAGCTGTTCAGGTTATCGAAGCGAGTACATTCTCTGATCATTTCATATCCTGCTTAGAATTATTTCCTGCAGTAGATTCTTTACTTGTACTGTCACGTTGGTCACACGGATTGGTACTATATGGATCCTTTCTTGACATGTTATCCTTAGGGAGCATCGGGTACTCTATGTTCTGTGCGTTTCACTTTCATAGCGTATCATATGCTCCTTGGTTCTTTGATCACTTACGACATGTACCCTCATGATCGTAGAGTCTTCCTGGAATCTTACACTGTTGGGTTACCCCCAGAATCCCCATTTTTATGGGACTTACACTGTTGGGTTACCTCCAAAATCCCCATTTTTATGGGACTTACACTGTTGGGTTACCCCCAGAATCCCCATTTTTATGGGACTACTATGTATCACCTTCGGGGTCTACCACCCTTCGGGGGCTTACCACCTTCGGGGTCTATCACCTTCGGGGTCTGCTACATAGCATCATATAACATAACCTGGCTGGATCCTTGTGTATTGATCAGGGGTACGGGGGAGTATTACATGTTCATTTGTACTCTGACTCACTAGCCACTGTTAGTCTCTATTATTAGTAGATATTTTTATTACAGCTCTCTGTTTACATACTGCATTCTTCAGTACCTGTATCTTACTTTACTGCATGATTATATTTTCTAACCTGCTATGAACTGTTGAGATGTACTGTACTCGCTCCAGTCCTGACTGGACCTGTTGATAAATTTTACAGATAGCTTGGGGATTACCTGCTAGCCTAGAGGAGACACAGTAGAGGTTGTTTAGGTAGTTATTTCATTTTGTCTGGAGTTGTATTTACTTTGTGGATTACTGTATCTGAGTTTTGAGATGTATTTCTAGGTTTATGTATCTTAGACACTTAGACTTCTATCTCCTGTATTTATTTTGAATTTCATGTTTTATCTATCTTTATCATGCTCTACCTTAGAAGTGATTGAGATTGTATCTGCTATGTCACCCCCATTCGGGGAGTATAAACTGTTTAGTCTTATACTGTTAGATGCATTGAGACCTAGGACAGCGTTCTACCGCCGACACTGCGGCGTAGGCTGGGCGTTGTTACGTTCTCGTGTCCTAACTCTAGGGCACGGGTCGTGACAACTTCGTACAGGCGAAAGATTGACAATCTCTAGAGTAGCCTTCAGGATAGGAACAACTCCATCCTGCACAAGTTGAGCAGGAAAGTCACCAAACTGCAGAGAAATGAAGTTGGCAGTCACAGTCTTCTCGTCCTGTTGAAGAGTGATTGTGTCGGCTTAATCATCTCATGTATTTTTCCTTTGAGCACATAGCATGCTCTGGTTGGGTGTCCAATGAACCTGTGATACACACAGTATTTAGGATGGTCAGTCTTACCTACTTCCTCTGGCTGCTTTGCGTCGGGCAGTTAAAGTTTATTGCTCTTGATTAAGCAATCAAAGATACTCATGACGTCATCTTCGTCGAAGGAGTATTCCTATTTCGGATGTTGTGCCCTCTGTGGTGGTGCCATCGGGATAGGTGTTGATTGACCTATGTTGACAGCTAGAGTTTTTTTGCCTTTGACATTGATGGCCATAGCTTATTTGCCTTTAGGTTATTCTGATGGCCACCGCTGTTGGATACAGAATGTTCATCTCTATCGAGATTAGGCATCTAGATGCCTAATTTCTTGAACTTGTCAGCACTTTCTTCAGCTGCCCTGGCATTCACTATGAAGAAAGGCCAGTCCTGGAACTGAGTAGATCCAGTCCACATGTTGACTATAGGTAACATGTTTGATTTACATATATCTATAGTTAGAGCATCTGGAGTTCCCATAGGCATTTTGAGTGCTTCACAGCGAAAGTGTTCAATGAAATGTTCAGCAGTTTAATTGGGCCTTTGTTTGATTTTGATGAGGGCTGACATAGTTATGTCATTTGTTCCCTCATAAAATTATTCCAAGAATATTTGTTTAAACCCGACAAAGGAAGTTATGCAACCGTCTGGCAAACTGCGATACCAGTCATAGGCTTTACCTTCCAAGCATCCGACGAATACTCTAGTGAGTAGAGCATCGTTCGGCTGAAGTTGATCAGTCATTACCTCGAAGTGGTTGAGGTATTGGCTTGTAGATGTAGTGCCGTCAAACAGTATAATGGTGGGAGGCTTGTACTTGGGTGAAAATGGGACTTCCTTCCACTCTATGGGATAAGGTTGTTTGATCCCAAGCTTTTGTAGGGCGTCCTTCTGCTTGAGGGCTTCGAACTGGTTACGTAAAAGCTTTACGGCCTCATTGGCGTCCCCTAATACTTGGGCTACAGTAGACTGATTTAGCATGTTATGATGAGGAACTACATGATAAGCACCACCCCAGCACCAGAAAGACTTGGAGTTGGCACAGTAGCATTGTGAAGAGACTGTACCCCCTGACCGATAATAGTAGGATCAGATGTCGTTATTTGTTCTTAGGGTGGAATTAGATTTACAACCGGTGGAACAGTATGTTGTGCCACGATTATAGTATGCATGCTCGCCATCATATCAGCCATATTTTCAAGCCGGCCTCTAAAGAGACGATTCTTTGCTCCTAGCTGTCGAAGTTGGATGTATCTTGTTCTTCATTGGTGACATAGGCCGTCACTTCTCTATCCACCAAAGAGGAGCTGGTGGAAAAGATGGTCCGTTCAAAGCTTTCGCTGTCAGCATCAAAGTCATACGAGGAACCACCCCCAGGATAAGGGATGGAAAGATCCCTTTGACCGAGGAAATCTTGGTCAAAATCAGGAAGATTCCTTTAACCGATTGTTTCTTGGTCAGAAGAAAGATTCTTTTGACCAATTGTCTCTTGGTTGAAAGAAAGATTCCTTTGATAGATTGTTTCCCTGCTGGAAGGAAGATTCCTCTGACCGATTGTTTCTTGGTCGGAAGGAAGACTCCTATGACCGATTGTCTCTCGACTTCTTGATCTGATATGTTGGTAGCCTTCGTCGGAGTCACGGATCTGATCTAAGTATTGTTGACTAGGTTTGCGGGATGTATTGCATCTTGGACGCTTTCCTCCCCAGTGCTTCGAGATGTCATGTTGACTGAAGCAAATAGCAACTCGTCTTCATCGACTAGGGTCACTTTAGGAGGGTGACGTTGTATGTCAGAAGAACGATTCTAATTTATACGATCAAAGATGGTTTTTCTGGCTGATTTGCAACAGTATTGTACTTGAGCTTCATGGAAAGTAGACTGGAGTTCCTTGCATGTGGTCGTCGTGGAGGATAAATCTTTGTCTACTGCTATGATTAGTTTAGGAGATTGAGAATAGTTCAAACGGTCAAAGACAGACCATTTTGCTGTCTGGTAGCAACATTTGACCACTATCTCATGATTACAAAGATGCTCCGTAGGTGGAGTCACAAATACATGAGACGGACATGCGATCTTCCGCTTTTGTACAAGAATCTCGCGGAGATAAGTTACTTTAACAGGGTAAGAAAAAGAAGGAGGTACATATTTATGGATTACATTAGGAACATGGTTCTTGTTCTTGAGATATTTGGTTCCTTGGGTATACAAGGAAGTGCTGAGTTGATTGGCATAGGTGAGGGGGACTTTGACTTTAGAAGTCCTCACTTTGCGCAGATCAGCAACTAGCACAAACTGCACTTGGCGCACCTTACGGCTTGGTGAGGTTGGCTCTAATTTTTGCCTGTTGAGATAGGCGCGCATGTCAAGAAGGTGCGCCTATTTTGTGTTTATTTGGGACACCATAATTTTTTTTGTTTGGACCTTGATATGCGCAGAGTTGGCAGATCCTGATTTAGATTTGGTTGGTGCTAAGGAGTAGGCAAAATGTCTTGCTGCACTACGCACCCTACTCCAGCGTGCTTAGTATGGCGCAAATGAGTAGAATTTACTTTCTTGCTAGAGACTTGGTTGTCTCTGACAAGAGAAGTAGAACTTTGGTTCAAAATAGTTTGATCTATGATTGGCGCAGGGGCACAATCATGAGTGTTTTCTGCCAACTCAAGGACTGGAAAAGAATGAAAAAAGTTCAAAGGACACTTTTCTTTGTTTTGCATAGGAGCAGAAATGGATAGGTTCTTACCCAAGTTCAAAACTGGGGAAGAAGAGGGATTAGCCAAAGAGCATTTCCTCTTGTTCTGCGCCATGGCAGCAGTGGGCGCAGTCTGTGCAGAAGCATGAGGATGGGCCAAAGGGCACTTTTTTTGTTCTGCACAGGAGCAAAAATAGATAAGTCCTCTCCCAAGTTCAGAACTGGGGAAGAAGAGGGAGTAGCCAAAGGGCATTTTCCCTTGTTTTGTGCCAGGGCAACAGTGGACGCAGTCTGCGTAGAAGTTGTTATTGGTTCTTTGAAGGACTTTGGAGTCCAAATGGCGTGTGCCTTGTTCTTGGTAGCAACACTAGTGAGCTTGGCACCCCCAGCACCAATCATAGCTTTATATGTTGTTTGGTCGACTTGGACGACCAAGGTCTTCTGCGTCTTGCCGATCAACACGGTATCACATTGAGTTGTCGCCTTCTCATCGGAGGAGAAAGTCGTCACCAGCAGAGTCACTATTTTATTAGCAAAAACAAAAGCTTGATTTATAAACTAAAAAAAAGAAAGTACAATAAGAACAATTGATTTTTGGGGAACTACAACTGTAGGAATCTGATTAGAAGACGATCATTTTAACCGTTGGACGATGTGATATCGAAGACACGAGCCTCTGGAGAATGCAACAGCACTTTGTCAGAAGATTATGATCATTAGTGATGCTTTAGAACTGATTTGAAACTATATTTATAGAGTTCTGAAATAACTGTCAAGTAGTTATTCTAGGTGGCGCGTACTGCGTTATGTGCACCATTCATCCAGTTGCACGAACGGTTACTCGAACTGCTAAGGACACGTGGCATTCTGTGAGAGATATGCATGTGGTCGTGGGCAGTATAGTGGACACATTCTTCGAGATTAGTGGCATGTGTGCCACGTCATCTAACTTCTGGATGAAAATTGATATGGTGGTGCCAGTTTGATAGGTGGTGCTAGGGACAATTTGATAAATGGCGTCTCCTAATTAGTTTGTTAGTTTTGTCATCATTAACTACCTCGCACCACTTGATAGATGGTACGAGCTAGCCATCAGCATTTATTACAAAGTTGACACAGTCGTCTCGGGTGTCGTGCTTTCCAGGATTCGAAGAGATTTTCTTGGACTGACGAGGTGTCAGTCATCATTACAACTGTTTATAGCTTCTCGAGGAGGCTTTGCCACATGGTACACGCGTCACCTGACCCTAGCGCCACCTAAGCCTCGTGCAACCCAGTGACCAATGCCAGTTTGAATTCTGGCACCATCTTATGAGTAGCGCCTAATTATTTTTGAGCTCCTACAGAAGCATCTATAGTATCCCGCCAAGCCGAGCAAGCTTCAAATTTTGCTGACTGATGCGGGTTGTTTCCAATCAACAACTGCTTCGACTTTCTTCGAATCAACTGAAATGCCTCTATCAGAGATGATGTGCCCAAGGAAAGATACATTGTTCAGCCAGAACTCACATTTGCTCCGCTTCGCAAACAACTAATTTTTTCGGAGGGTTTGAAGTACGATCCGTAGATGTTCTGCATGTTGCTCCCGATCCTTCGAGTAGACGAGGATGTTGTCTATGAAGACTACTACGAATTTATCGAGGAACGGACGAAACACCCGATTTATTTTTTCTATGAAGGCGGCAGGAGCATTTGTCAGGCCGAATGGCATTACCAAGAACTCGTAGTGACCGTAACGAGTGCGGATGGCAGACTTCGGCACGTCCTATATCTTGATTTTGAGCTGGTGATAACCTGATCGAAGATCAATCTTCGAAAACATCGTAGCACCTTGGAGCTGATCGAACAAATCGTCAATGCGGGGCAGGGGGTATTTATTTCGAACGGTGGCTTTATTTAATTCTCGGTAGTCGATGCAGAGCCGCATCGACCCATCCTTCTTCTTGACGAATAGCACAGGCGCACCCCATGGCGAGACGCTAGGACGAATGAACCCTTTGTTGAGTAATTCCTGTAATTGTACTTTACGTACTTTTAATTCTACAGGGGCCATTCTGTACGGGAACTTGGAAATCGATTGAGTGTTTGGGAAGGGGTCAATAATGAATTCAATTTCTCGATCGGGTGGCATGTCGGGTAGCTCGTCCGAGAACACGTCTGGGAATTCTTCCACAACTTTGGTTTGATCCACGTTTGCACCATCCTGTCGTGTGTCTCGAACGGACGCCAAGTAGCCTTCGCATCCGGAATGTAGCATCCGTCGAGCAGAAATTGTCGAGATCACCATGCATGTTATCGACGCTTCACCACATGAATAGCAGAATTCAGGCTCCCCCGGTAGACGAAAGTGACTTTGTTTCATGCACAGTCAATAGTAGTCGAGCAAGCGCCGAGCCAATCCATCCCCAGAATAATGTTGTAGTCCTTAAGGTCCAGAACTATCGCATCTAGAGTCAATTTTCTTCCACTAATACATATGCAGTCGTCTCTACAGATAGTGTTTACAGGGATTTATATGCCCGACGGGGTGCTAACGCTAAGGTTAAGGCCTAATGGTGCCATGGAGAATTTGTGTTCATCAATAAAATCTGTCGCTATAAAACTATGGGTAGCAACTGAATCAAACAGTACATGAGCAGGTTTATTATTGAAAAGTAGTGTACCTATCATGACTGTATCAGAGGCAAATGCCTCATCTCGAGCCATGGCATAGATGCGGCCCTGGGCATTGGGGCGACGATCTTGACCATTTTGTAGTGCGGGTTGTTGGGTTCGAGGCGCTGGACCCTGGTTCCCTGGACGATGTTGTTGTTGTTGGGGTGTCATTGGGTTCGGCCTTCTGGTTGGACAATCAGCACGAATATGGCCCTTTTACCATAGTTCTAGCATCCATCTTCCGGTATCTAGCAATCGTTGATAGTGTGACCGAGCCGGTGACATCAGATGCAGCGAGGCCATGGGTTATGCCCTTGATATCCTCCTTATTGTCCATTGTTCAGATGCTTGCTCGTATTGTTTTCTCCCGCGTGGCTAGGGCATTTGTGATTGTTTGTATGCACAGCACCGGTAGCAGCTGGAAGATATTGGCATTCAAGGCGAAGAGCGTGGTTCAGGGACTCGCCCATTGTCTTGTATTCTGGAACTGACACATAAGCAGAGATAGAGGGCCACAGACCCACTTCTAACCACCGAGCGCGACTCTCCATTGTAGGCAAGAATGATCTAGCAAATTTTGCCAGTTTATTGAATTCTGCTGCGTACTGTCGCACCGTCATATTCCCTTACTTCAGCTGTATAAATTCATTCTTCTTTTCTTGTCGAACTACTGCAGGTAGGTACTCGATTTCGATTACCTGTTGCAAGGTGGCCCAAGAGATTATCGCTGTCTCGTCGTCTTGTCGGATTGCTCGCTTTTGTATGGCCCATCAGTCGTGCGTGTTCAATGAGAGTAGAAGCTGAGCACGTGCAACTTTCTTGGACTCATCCATGTCTAGATGCTCGAAATGGTCTTCCAACTCCTCCAACCAATCAATCTCTAGAGAAGGGTCTTCAGTACCGTAGAAGGCCGTGCGACAATTTTTCATGAATTTTGACACCTCAAAGTTGGAGCTTCTTGGTGTTGCATGTAGTTGCTCGGGTACCTCCAGCTCGATTTCAATCGGTCGGGCCGTAGGCTCGATTACGGCATGAGTCGTTATAGAGCTGTTGTTGGCCACAACTGTCTCGACGATTTACTGAAGAGTATCAAGCTGCTTCTGCTGTAACTTGAATTATGCATCAAAATGGGCCTCAAACTGGGCCTGACGTGCCTCAGCTTGTCTCCGCTGGTCTTCAACGTGCTGTCGATGTTGTTCGTTCAGGCACTAATTGGCCTCGGTCTGTCGTTATTGCGCTTCCAGCATACGCATCATCCGTTCCATGGAGGCGTTTAAGGGCTCAGGCCTAGAGCTACTCGAACCGCTCGAGGTACTTTCTTCGTTCCTTCCCATAGCTTCTCCAACTTCTGAAATTAGAAGGGAACTCATATCAGTCTCAAAAATATTACGGACTCACTGCATGGAATAACTCATCTCATCGACACGAGGTCAAAGGTTTGAGACTCAAATGGAAGATCAAAGGATGTAAAGTCGTGCTCTGATACCATTATGTCATGCGCCGATTCGATAGAATCGATAATCGTCCCCCGGGCATGATGTCGTACGAGCCTAGGTTGCGCTGGCACAAGGCAATTTCATAAGGTTATCCAAAACATAACAACAAGAGAGTGCACAGTGTATATTGAACACAATGTATAAAAGAAAACTTTAGCTTTATTGATAATGAACATCATATTATAGACTCGATACAAAGATGTCACGCGGGCTTACAAACTAACTCAATTATAAAATAAACATCGATGAGCTAGCCGTTCCATACATTATACCCCTTTATACAACCAAAATGTGCAGACACCTTGAATAAGAGAGAGTTGAGACATCTTGGCTTGGACAGTTGCGGATGTCTTTAAAAGATGAGAGTTTTGCCTTCGTACACTAGCAAGGCTTCAAAAGGTTACAGCATCGCCTTTAGTTCCTTGGCACACTATATGGGGTCGGAGCACCTGTGGAGAGCGAGGGTCAGTACATTACACGAGTACTGGTGGGTGGCAAATTAAATCCTGTGCTCTCATTTGGTTCAAGAATTTAGGTGAATCATGCAGTATATTTAGTGATCTTTCTAGCCATCCTAGTCAGTTTCATGCAAGCAGTTTGACGAAACGTAAACATAATAAATTATGCTGGAACTTACCCACGGCAGAGCCTGCCGTGCACATAAACTTACCAACACCTTCCCTGTCATTTTGATATCAATTCATATTAAGTGTATGATGTGGAGGTCACTGGCATTAACTAGACATCCTGGACATAGCCTGGTTAGACGGGGTCCTTTCAACGCAAGTAGCGAGCTCCGTTGCAAGTCCCCGAATTACCCGTTGCTTAAACCCAGCTCGGCTATACCGTGTTTCCTCTTAGGCCGAAGCGGTCCTATAGCCCCGGGTTACTGTTCGAGGAAACAAATGCCCTTGTATACAAGTTGTCCATGACCGTGTTAGGCTAAACTAGTTATTCAAGCATGATCTATGATTCATAGTAAACTTAACCAAACTCGGCGTATCTCGCCTTGTCATATTTTTGCAGTGTACATTTGTTGGTTTATTCCTTTTTTGCTTAACATAGTTTGATGGAAAGAATATTATAAGCAAGCATATGAATAATTCTATGATAAGCAGTTCTATAACCGTATACGCGAAATATCGTGCAACGGTTTTATTGGAATAAGCCTTTGTTTTATTGCATTTATAACTTAGCATAGCATATGTTGGAATCGAAAATACATTGGAGAAATGGGTCGAGGGGAGAAGGGTTAGCCACTCACCTTAGTCTTACTTGAGGCGAAGAACTGGTTAGCCCGCTTAGACGTCGCCTACGCAGTCACCTGAAATCACATAAGCAACTGATTAGAATACTGTGCCATTCAAGGAGTTCGATACAAAATGTGAAGTTCGAAAACGCAAGCCATGAAAACCATCGAAAACATTCACAAAAATACATTTACAAAAAACCAAAGCCAAAGAGCAAGTGCGGCATAAAAAGCAGAGCAACGGGAGGTCTCTCCCGACTCAGCCGCAGAGTCTATCCTCGAGGCGCAACCCACTGAATATGGGACTTGATTCCGAAGCAGCCTTTCCATAACGAGAAAATGATCTTAATTCAATCGTTCCCGTAAGATGATTCAATCGATCCCGATCTATCGGTTTCGACTGAATGGATAACGATAGTGTTCTATTCTCGTACACCCCGTAGACGAAAATGGAGCACGATGTAAGGACGGGGCACTATAATTAACGGCCTAGAGCTCCCAGCAGACAACTTACGGTAAATGGATCATCTAGATATGTCATCATAAAGTCCAGGGTGTGGGGCATAACATTACCTAAAAATAGTTATCCAGTCAGGATTTGAGCAAAATACATAACTCTTAAAGTAGTTTCGTTGCATGGTAAAAAATATATAACTAGCAACAGAAGAATATACATGATGTACTAGAATGGAAATACAGAGAATTAGTTTCATGAACATATAAGGAAACTAAGTACATGAATAAGATAGGGAACATGTTAAACTGGAATAAACACTAAGTGATTTAGAGCACAAGATAGTTATGTGATTGGTTTAGGTTGCACTTGATTATTCTATAGTAACTCGATTATACGTAAAGGTATAATCGACATACACATGATCTACAATAAGGGATTTAATCACATAACTACATTCTACTCCCCCGCCCCAATCAATACACATGGATCTGAGACACGTTACGTACATGATTGTTAGTTTGCACATGAAGCACATGTGAGCACATGAGAGTACATGAGAGCACATGAGAGTACATTAATAATATGAATACAAGGAGTACACGATGTATATAATAAAGTACATGAACATAAAATACCCGATGTACCCGATAAGGGATAACATCTTCTGACAAGATCCATATAGTATCAATCCGTGTAACAATGTGTCAACATCAAGTAAATTAGTCTATAGCAGGTTATATAGATATTGTCATGATGAAAACATTTACGACACGAACCTATCGAACCTATGCTCCATAAAATGGTCCCATATGACGGTACAGGCAGTTCCATTGAGATAATCGAATCAAAAATAGGAAACGACTTAAATAGTCGCAATTTATAAATTTGGAGGGAAAAATATAACTAAATAAATATAAGTAATTTGGAAATCATTTATAATTTCTAGAAACTATATATCACAATTGAAACCATTTTTAGATAATGGTTGATAATTGAAAACTATTAGTAAAAATAAATATTTTGGAAAACACAGGAAACCATATTTAGGTCAAAATCACATTTTAAATATCATAAAAATATATTATATATATATATTTTTTTTTTCATAAAAATATATTATATATATATATATATATATATATATATATATATATATATATATATATATATTGTTCAAAACCATCATTTTGAAAAATGTCTAAATACACATATATAGTCAAACCCATATTTTTTGTCAAACATGTTTTTACGTCAAAACTTGATCATAGTATTTTAGATATAATATATATATAATGCTCTCTCCTTTCTTGGTCTAGAGCTCCGAGCGATTGTTGAGGCCGCTCTCCGCAGGCCTCCGCCGGCCGCCCTCGCGGTGCGCGGCCTTCTCGGCGGGCGGGGCTGTCCTCCCCGCGGTCAGCGTCTCTTCCTCTCCGTCTTTGTCTGTCCTTTATCTGGGGGTCCTGCTCTCCTCGACGGCCTTGTCCTCTCCGGCCTCGAAAGGCTTCCATGTTTGCGTCCCTCGGGGGCGTGGTCTCTTTCGGGGACTCCTCTACCCTAGATGTCGCACCGTAGGCGACCGCTTAACTCTTCTTCTTCGGTCCGCTCCCATCGGCGGCCGATACACCTCTCCCCGTGGCTCTCGCATTCCGATCGTGCCCTTCGCAGGCGAAGATTGCCTAGTTCTCCGCAGCGTCGGTGGTCGCCGGAACCCCCCTCTTCCAGGTGCCCCCTTCTTCATCCATCCCTCCTAGTGTAGTGCCTCGTCCCTACATCGTGCCCCATTTTCATCCACGGGGTACGCGAGAAAGAAACATTGTCGCTATCGATTCAGTCGGGACCGATAGGTCGGAATCGGCCGAGTCAATCGAACGGGAACGGTTGAATTAAGATCCATTCCACGTTATGGAATGGCTTCTCCGGAATCAAGTCCCATATTCAGTGGATTGTGCCTCAAGGATTGGCTCTGTGACTGAGTCGGGAGAGACCTCTCGTTGCTCTGGTTTTCATACCACACTTGATTTGGCTTTGGCTTTGGTTTTCGTGAATGCATTTTTCGTGAATGTTTTCGATGGGTTTTGTGACTTGCGTTTTTGAGCTTCGCATTCATATCAAAATTCCTTGAATTACACAGTATTCTAATCAGTTGCCTATGCGATTGCAGGTACATAGGCGACGTCAGTACAGCCAACCAGCCGCTCGCTTGAAGCAAGTCTAAGGCGAGTGGTTAACCTCCTCCGCCTTGTCCTTCTATTTCAAAATCAATATGAAGTTAAATGAATGCTTGTTATAATAGTGTAGAATCAAAGAAATCGTAGCACGATTCTTCACGAAATACTTGCTATCAAACTGTCGGTATTAAAAATAGAAAATGTGCTTTCTTATGCAATTCCACTTAGCCTACGCAAAATAATGAATGAATCGATTAACGTTTATCGCAATGATATGGCTAAGTGAGTAAATTGACTAAGTTCAAAAGAAAGGCTAACTTTCGCACATAAAAGAGAAATAATATGGTTCTAGAAAAGAGATAGCATTTTTCAAGACTCTGCAAAACGGTCATTGGATAACTTATCGACAAGATGTAGTTTCCTCGAACGGTTGCCTAGGCCAAGGGACCGATTTGGCCCGGGAGGAACGAGTATAGAAAGTGCCAGACTTACATCGGTGTGGGTTATTCAGGAACTTTCGTACAGGGCTCGCTACCCGTTGCAAAATGGTTGCCGTCTAATCCAGCTATAGTCCGTGATAGCTTGACATTGCCAGTGGCCTTCACACCCTTTCACTTCTTAACTAATGCACGTGACACGGGATGAATATGATAGTTGCTTAATATATACAGTTTTATATGCTTGCCTCAAAACATGTTAACACGCAAATCGATCAGGATGGTTAGAAAGATCACATAAATAGCTAGCTAACATGTTTGTAAAACTGCTTGAATCAAATGCAGAGCTTCGATTTTAATTAGCCATTCGCCAGTACATGTGATCGTATTGATTCTCGCTCTTTGCAGGTCCCGCGAATCAGGAAAGACGCGCCAACTAGCTCGGCGACGTTCGTAATTTTTGAAGCTTCGGCCGTGCGTCGAAGACTTGTCCCCGCAACTCTACTTTTGAAGACTCTTAACCGCCCAAGAAAGATGGCTCAGCGTCCCTCCATTCCAGGTCACTGGAAGACTTTGTTGTATATTGAGGGATGTATGCAATGTATAGAACGGCTATCTCATCGGCACTCTTTTGTAATTGAGTCATGTTGTATCCCGCACGGCATGAGTCATATACCGGAGTCTGTAAATGATATCTATTATCAATAAAGATCAAAGTTCTCTTTACTTAATGTGTGATTCAATTTGTCTACTTACTCTCTTAGATCTCGTGTCTCGGATTACCTTATAACTATGCCTTGTGCGATCACAAACTAGGTTTGCACGGCATCACGCCCGAGGGACGATAATCGATTCGACGAAATTGGGGCATGACATAATGGTATCAGAGCACGACTTTACGTCCTTGGCCTCCAGTGTCGAGTGTTTAGTCTCAAACCGTTTACCTCGTGTCGATGAGATGAGTTGTTCCATATGCTGAACCCAGGAAATTTATGAAACTAATGAGAGTTGCCTTTCTTTTCCCTGCAATTGTGGGAGCTCGGGCAGAGGACGAGACGAGCGCTTCCAGCGGCTCGAGTAGTTCCAGACCCGAGCATTCCGTCAACCCACAGGGATGACGCCTACCATAGCCAGATCTTCAGGCGACCCGATGCAACGGATGTTGCAGATGCTCAAAATACAGCAATATCAAAAAGAGCTCCATCATCAGCAGGCGGAGCCAATTCGAGACCTAATTCGAGAATCGGTTCGAGACTCAATTCAAGGCTGCAGCAACAGCAGCTGAATATACTCCAATAAATCATACAATCGGTCGTGGCCAACAACAATTCAACGATGACGCCTGCCGTGACCGAGCGTACGGTTTGATCCAACAAATCTGAACCGGAGGCGCCCGTGCTCTCACCTGCGGCACCAAGAAGTTCTAACTTTGACGTATCAAAATTCACAAAAAGCTATCGTACTTCCTTCAACGGCACAGAAAATCCCTCGAAGAAAGTCGCGTGTGCTCAACTTCTACTTCGAATGAACGTGCACGATTGGTGGGTCGTGCAGAAGCGAGCAATTCGACGTGAAGACGGGACGGCGACGATCTCATGGGCTATATTCAGAAATGCGTTCGAGACTGAATATCTTTCTGCAGCCGTGCGACGGGAAAAAGAAAATAAATTTATGCAGTTGAGTCAAGAGAATATGACAGTACGATAATATGCGACCGAATTCAACAAACTGGCCAAATTTGTTGGAGCATATCTACCTACAACTGCAAGTCGAGCTCGACGATTCGAAGTGGGCCTGCGTTCCTCTATTCGTGCCCATGTCTCGGTGCCTGAATACAAAACCATGGACGAAGCACTGAACCATGTCCTCCATCTGGAGTCTGAGTATCCTCCTGCTACTACTGGAGCTAGCTGTTCACTTTAATAACAAATACCATAGTAATGCGGAAGGTAACAATGTGCACAAGCATCAAAATCGTGACAACGGAGTCGACAACCAAACCAGGGATCGAGTAGTCAACAATTTCTGCCACAAGGAGGGGCACGTGGCCAACGAGTGTAGATTAAAGAATGGATCATGCTTCGGGTGCGACCGAATGGACCATATTGCACGTAACTGTCCGGAGAAGTCGAATCAGCGCCCTCAACAACATCAACAGAACTGAGACCAAGCACCTCGGGCTCCACAAACTGTACAACAAAATGGCTAATACCGTCGCCCCAATGCTCAGGGCCGTGTCTATGCCATGACTCGAGATGAAGCGATCGCATCTGACATAGTGGTGATAGGTATACTGCATTTCAATAATAAGCATGCTCGTGTATTGTTTGATTCAGGTGCCACGTATAGTTTTATATCGGCAGACTTCACCGCCGAGCACAAATTTCTCCTAACACCGCTGGGTCTCGATCTCACTGTTAATGTACCATCGGGCATGCCACTACTTACAAATTTAGTCTGCAAAGATGGAATCATCTGTATAGGTAGTCAAAAGATCAGTCTTGATGCGATAGTTCTACATATTAAGGACTACGACATCATTCTAGGGATGGATTGGCTCGGTTCGTGCAATACAACCATAGACTGTACTGAAAAGAGGGTCACATTCCGTATACCTGGAGTGCCTGAATTATGCTACTCGTGTGGTGAGACGTCGCCGACCTGCATGGTGATCTTCGCAATATCTGCTCGACGGATGCTGTATTTCGGGTACAAAGGCTATCTAGCATCAGTTCGAGACATGTGACGGGATGGTGCAAACACGGACCAGGCCGACGTTGTGGCAGAATTTTTAGATGTGTTCCAGGACGAACTGCCCGGTATGCCATCCGATCGAGAGATTGAGTTTACTATTGATACATTTTTTGATACCCGACCGATCTCTAAAGCCCCGTACAGAATGGCTCCTGTAGAGCTTAAAGAACTCAAAGTACAGTTGTAAGAGTTGTTCGACAAGGGATTCATTCGACCCAGCATCTCGCTATAGGGAGCGCCCATGCTATTCGTCAGGAAAAAGGATGGCTGGCATCTTTGTATCGATTACCGTGAGTTGAATAAAGCCACCGTCCAAAATAAATACCCCTGTCCCAAATAGACGATCTGTTTGATCAGATGTAAAGAGCTACGATGTTCTCTAAAATTGATCTGCGTTTGGGTTACCATCAATTCAAGATCGAGCCGGACGATGTGCCAAAGTCTGTCTTTCGCACTCGATACGGCCATTATGAATTCCTGGTAACGCCATTCGGCCTAATGAATGCCCCTACTGCTTTCATGGATTTGATGAATCGAGTGTTCTAACCATTCCTCGACAAGTTCGTAGTAGTCTTTATCGACGATATACTCGTCTACTCGAAGAATAAGCAGCAACACACTAAGCATCTATGGACCGTGCTTCAGACCCTTCACTACCAAAATAACCAACTTTAGCGACGGCCACATCCGTCGCTCATCCGTCGGTAACATAAATTACCGACGGAATAGCGACGGATATTTGATGAAAATGGTCGTCGGGAAATACGTCGTCGCTAAAATTTGTCCGTCGCTAAGTCGTCGGACAAATGATTAACCGACGGACTAGCGACTGATTACCGACGGTTGCCTTTCAATGGTTTAGCGACGGATTAGCGACTTGTTCCCGTCGGTTTACATGCCATATAATATTAAAATATCCGTCGCTAAGCCGTCGTAAATAGGTCGGTAAAAGCGTATCAGAGAGGTTCCTGATACACAAAATCAGTCGCTATTCCGTCGCCATTCCGTCGTTAACCTCGACGTTATAGCGACGGATTAGCGACGGGTAGGGCGTCGGCCTGGTTCTGGAAAGCTTCCATATTTCCAGAACCATGTCGACGGATAATGGGTCGCTAAGCCGTCGCTAGTCCGTCGTCATCCTCGACAGATTAGCGACGGATTAGCGACCCACTATCCGTCGCTAAGTCTCTGGAAACCTACCATATTTCCAGAACCATGTCGACGGATTTGCCGTCGCTAGGTAGTCGATATTCCGTCGCTAGGTTCGTTCCGTCGCTAGTTCGTCGCTAGCTCGTCGCTACCTGCAAATTTATTTCAACCAGTTAGCGACGGATTCGCCGTCGCTAGGTAGTCGCTAGGTGGTCGCTAACTGCAAAATATTTATATCACCCAGTTAGCGACGGATATTCCGTCGCTCGTCCGTCGGTAACTGCAAATATTTATATAACCCAGTTAGCGACGGATTTGCCGTCGCTAGTTAGTCGCTCATCGGTCGCTAAAAGATATATCCGTCGCTAGTTAGTCGCTAGTCCGTCGCTAAATGCAACATTAATTAAAAAAAAATTACAGAAACATTCTATTTCCTTTTCGTAAATATTACACATATTCATAATATCCAATATCCAAACATCCATGTACGATCAACAAATATCCAAATATCCAAATTCATAATATCCAATATCAAACAGAAATATCCAAACATCTATGTACAAATATCCAAACACAAATACACAAATTCATAATATCCAAACATTCATGTACGCTTCCAAAATATCCAGAATTCAAATCCAAAAACAGTACAAATATCCAAAAACAGTACAAATATCATTGAGATGGATCGCGTCGTCGTCTCGGCGCCGCCTCGGCTCTGCGGATGTACTCTTCCACCATGTACGCCGGCACCTGGGACAACACATGCTCTGGAAGCGTGCGGAGCTGCTCTGGCGACATCAAGTCCATGAGCCCAATGAGCGCAGTATCCGGTACCAGGCGGACCTCGGCAGAACGGTCAAATGAATAACGTCCAGGGTCGGAAGGACCGGCAACCGCACTAGACGTACCGGGAGCAGACGGATCTGGACCGGGAGCAGAAGAAGGACGCGGAAGGCGCTCCAACACATCCGACATTAGACTCCGCATTTCCGACATATCGGAGGTGAGAGTCGCAAGCTGCGCCCTCATATCGTCCGACGGGGGCGCGGGAGGAGGCGGGGGCGGTGGATATCTCGGAGTCGCGCCCTGCAACGACGCCGCCATGGAACCTACGCCGTAGACGCGCCCTTTATTAAAGCCGCCGACAGACTCTACGAACACGTCGTCGTAGCGAGCGGCCATAGAAGAGGGCGTCTGGGTGGGCATCGTTTCGCCGACAACCTCGGCAGGGGGCTCAATCTGACTAAGGGCCTCACGATATGCAGCCTATCCAATGAATGTGTTTATACTATAAGTTTTCCTAAGTTATAATCTAAATCCTATGTTTTCCTAAGTTATAATTTGAATCCTACGTTCACCTAATTAAGTTAACAATAATTATATTTCTAATATAAATCTCATAAACGTAATTACTTACATTAGTCGCCTGGGCCCTCGCGTCGACGAAGCTCCCGTCTGCCCGCCTCTTGTGTGTATGCAGGAATACATCGTAGGCGGTGACCGACTCCGGCTCTCTCCCCTCCTTTACCGCCCGTTGTGCCTGCATACGAAATATACGTCGAATTTAATTAACTATGTATATTAATAGTACCGAATTTAATAGTGAAATGAATTTGCGGTATCTCACCAAATCTGCACGCGTCGCTGCGTGGGGCTTTGAACCTCCCGTATGTAGACCAGCGGCCTGTCTGCTCGCCTTCGCTTTCTCTGATTTCTCCCTGTACTGAGCAGTATTCATCTTATCCAACATCTGCTCGTAGTACTCCTCCCGGAGCCACTTCTTCCTCGAATGCGCCGTACGAACGTCGTACACCGTATCCCGTATCTTCTTCCCGGCGGCGGCTTTGTAGGCCTTGCGAATCAACTCCTCGCGATGGGGGGGCCACCAGAACGTCGTCTGACATACAAATTAAATTATCACGTAATTAAAAAATTAGTGGATTAAAGAATAATTAATAATTAACCAAAAGATATATATACCTTCATCTCCTCGAGCCAGACGTACTGCATGTTCTGAGGCACCTCAGAAAAATTGAGGTAGGGGCCATGGTAGTTTTCCCGGATAATTTGTCCGAGTATCCGGGCAGCATCATACGGGAAAAACCTACAAAGAAGCAAAGACTGGATTATTAACTTGAATAAATGAAACAAATTTAATAAATTAACTTAAATTTACTTATGTATCACCCGCGGGCCATAGCTCTCGTCGGTTCTCGCCTATCGGCCTCTCTGGAGGCGTCGGAGGATCCGCGGGTCCGCGGATGTACTCACCGGTAGCAGGATGAAGCTGAATCCGGGGGTACTCCGGAGCCCACCCTGCAGTAACTGATGGTGTACCCGCTGGTGCATCCGGGGGCGGAACGGATCCGCTAGTGGATGGAGTCTCAGGCCTCGATGAAGATGAAGGTAGCGCAGAGATAGATCGACGGCGGGAAGAGTCTGTGGCCGGGCTCTCCAGGTCGGGATCGGAGGACTCTATATCTGTGTTTTAAGTATTATTTCTTAGTAGTTTTGAAATTAAATGAAATTAAATTAAATGAAATAGTATTATTTCTTAGGATCGGGACATGCCAAACCGTATCCGTATCGGAGAATGCAACCCATTCCCCACCCCCCCCGACCCCCCTGCCCCCATTCAACACCCCCCCCCCCCCCGACCCCCCTGCCCTCTCCATTACCCACCCCCCCCCCCCGACCCCTCTGCCCCCATTCCCTACCCCCCCGACCCCCCTGTCCTCTCCACCCCCCACCCCCCGCCCCCCCCGACCCCCCTGCCCCCATTCCCGACCCCCCCCGACCCCCCTGCCCCCATTCAACACCCCCCCCCGACCCCCCTGCCCTCTACACCCCCCACCCCCCGACCCCCCTGCCCCCATTCCCCACCCCCCCGACCCCCCGACCCTCATTCCCCACCCCCCCCACCCCCTGCCCCCATTCCCCACACCCCCCCGACCCCCTGACCCCATTCACCACCCCCCCCCGCCCTCTCCACCCCCCGCGAAGCCGACCCCCCCCACTCCCCCCCCTCCGGCCCCAAAACCCAAAATTAGAGAAAGAGAGAGAGAGAGAGAGAGAGAGAGAGAGATACCTGGTAGAGAGAGAGAGAGCCGCGAGAGAGAGAGAGAGCCGCGCGCGAGAGAGAGAGAGCCGCGAGAGAGAGAGAGTTTTGGGGGGAATGAAAAATTCTCCCCCGTCGGTTCAATTTAAGTTAGGGCACAGAACCTAGCGACGGAATAGCGACGGAATAAATTAGTCGCTAAACCGTCGCCAATTAAAAGGTGTTTTCCGACGGATATATCCGTCGCCGGTTAGTCGCTAAAGTTCCCGCCAATGTTTTAAAGATTTTGCCGCCAATATTTACGACGAATAAGCGACGAAAAAGAATCCGTCGCTAACGTTCGTCGACTTAGCGACGGAAACCCGACAAATTTTTACATTTAAAATTGGAAAAAAGTATGTTATGTTGTCTGTCGCTAATCCGTCGCTAAGATGTCGGAAACTGGTCGCTATTAGCGACGGAATCCGTCCGTCGCTAAACTTTCGTCGGTAAAGTGGGGTATTTTAGTAGTGCTTTGAGAAAATCAGTTATATGCGAAGTGAAGCAAATGTGAATTCTGGCTAAGCAGCGTCGCATTCCACGGACACATTATTTCAGCTGAAGGTATTGCAGTCGATCCAAAGAAAGTTGAAGCCGTTGTCGATTGGAAACGACCAACGTCCGTCGGCAAGATTCAAAGTTTCCTTGGCTTAGCGAGATACTACCGACGCTTTGTGAAAGACTTTGCGAAGATTGCATCGCCTCTGACTCGCCTCACCCAGAAAGGATTTGCATTTGAATGGTCAGACGACTGTGAAGCTTCCTTTCAAGAGTTAAAGCAACGGCTCATCTCGGCCCCGATACTCGCACTTCCAGAAGAGATTGAGAGTTTTCAGATATTCAGCTACACGTCCAGTCAGGGCTTGGGGTGTGTGCTGATGCAGCAGAACAAGGTGATATCTTTTGCTTCCCGACAGCTAAAGCTACACGAAAAGAACTACCCTACTCATGACCTGGAGTTAGCGGCAATTGTGTTCGCGTTAAAATTATGGCGGCACTATCTTTATGGCATGGTGTGCACGATCTATGCCGATCATAAGAGCCTCAAGTATCTATTCACGCAAAAGGAACTGAACTTGCGGCAAAGGCGTTGGCTTGAACTGATCAAAGATTACAACTTGAATATTGACTATACGTCGGGAAAGGGAAATATTGTGGCGGACGCTCTGAGTCGGAAGTATATCGCCTTACTATCCATCGACCGCAGACTGCTACGCGACCTAGAAGAGATAGACATCGAATTCCAAGTCTAATTCAGGAATATGCAGTTGGCAAAGTTGCCGTTAGAGCCGAGCTTGCAAGAAAAGATCAAGACCGCTCAGAAGGACGATCCGTACCTGAAGAAAATATGAGAGCTAATCTCGACGGATAGGACGATCGACTTTACGGAAGACGAAACTGGCATGCTTCGATTGAAGGGTAGCCTATGCGTTCCAGATGATTCAGAACTCAGAAAGGAGATATTGTCAGAGGCACACTATACGAAGTACACCTTGCATCCCGGTAGCACGAAGATGTATAAGGACCTCCGCACAAATTTCTGGTGGCATGGAATGAAAAGAGATGTGGCATTCTTCGTGTCGTAATGCATGACCTGTCAACAGGTGAAAACTGAGCACCAAAGACCAGGCAGACAGATGCAGAATCTGGCAATTCTAAAATGAAACTGCGAGCACGTGCGCATGGATTTTATTGTTGGTCTGCCAAAGATGCCGCAGGAAAATGATACCATCTGGGTCATCGTCGATCGACTAACCAAGTCAGCGCACTTCATTGCCATTAAAGTTGCTTGGAGCATTGATCGCCTGGTGCAGATTTATCTTAATGAGATAGTATGACTGTACAGAGTTCCAGTATCCATCGTCTCTGATCGGGATTCACGGTTTATGTCACAATTCTGGAGTAGCCTTCAGTCGGCTCTGGGTACCAAGTTGAACTTTAGCTCAGCCTATCATTCCCAGATCGACAGCCAAACGGAGCACGTCAATCAGATTCTCGAAGACATGCTATGACTTTGCACGATTGACTTCAAATTAAGCTGGGACAATCATCTACCTCTGGCCATTTGCTGGGACAAAGTCGGAGAGTGACAGATTCTCGGCCCGGAACTGGTGGAACAGACCATGCAAAAAATTTGGCTCATTCGAGAAAGATTAAAGACCGTGCAGAGTCGTCAAAAAAGCTATACGAACGTTCATCGTCGACCCCTCGAGTTTCAAGAAGGCGATCATGTATTTCTCAAAGTGTCGCCCATGCGAGGAGTTACTTGGTTCGACGCGAAGGGAAAGTTGAGTCCGAAATTTGTTGGGTCGTTCAAAATACTCAAGTGGGTCGCCCTAGTGGCCTATAAAATTGCCATACTGCAGGTACTAGAAGGGGTACACAATGTCTTCCATATCTCTCAGTTACGGAAGTACGTGTACGACCCTAGCTACGTGGTAGATTTTGGCTAGCTAGAGCTGAAGTTCGACTTATCCTACGTTGAAGTGCCAGTTCAAATCTTAGAATGCAAGGATAAGCTGCTACAAAATCGAGCAATCCCTCTCGTCTACATACTCTGGCATAACCATACGGTTGAAGAGTCGACGTGGGAGCTTGAATCGGAAATGAAGGAGAAATTTTCTTCATTATTCTCGTAGAGGTAGGTTCTATCCTTAAGTTTCGAGGACAAAACTTTTTATTAGTTGGTTATGGTGTAGTATCCCATCCCTACCTCGTGCCTCATTTTCTTTCATGGGGTGCGCAAGAAAGGAACACTGTCGCTATCGATTTGGTCGGGACCGATAGGTCAGAATCGGTCAAGTCGATCGAACGGGAACGGTTGAATTAAGATCCATTCCACGTTATGGCATGGCTTCTTCGGAACAAAGTCCCATATTCAGCGGGTTGCACCTCAAGGATTGGCTCTACGGCTGAGTCGGGAGAGACCTCTCGTTGCTCTAGTTTTCATGCCGTACTTGATTTGGCTTTAGCTTTGGTTTTCGTGAATGCATTTTTTGTGAATATTTTCGATGGGTTTTCGTGACTTGCATTTTCAAGCTTCGCATTCATATAGAAATTCCTTGAATTATACAGTATTCTAATCAGTTGCTTATGCGATTGTAGGTGATCGTGTAGGCGATGTCAGCGCAGCCAACCAGTCGCTCGCTTGAAGCAAGTCTAAGGCGAGTGGCTGACCTCCTCTGTCTCGTCCCTCTATTTCAAAATCAATATGAAGTTAACTGAATGCTTGTCATAATAGTGTAGAATCAAAGAAATTGTGGCACGATTCTTCACGAAGCACTTGTTATCAAACTGTCGGTATTGAAAATAGAAAACGTGCTTTCTTATGCAATTCCACTTAACCTATGCAAAACAATGAATGAATCGATTAACGTTTATCGCAACGATATGGCTAAGTGAGTGAATCGACTAAGTTCAAAAGAAAGGCTAACTTTTGCACATAAAAGAGAAAGGATAAGGTTCTAGAAAAGAGATAGCATTTTTCAAGACTCTGCAAAACGGTCATTGGACAACTTGTCGACAATGTATAGTTTCTTCGAACGGTTGCCTAGGCCAAGGGACCGATTCGACCCGGGAGGAACGAGTATAGCAAGCGCCAGCCTTACATTGGCATGGGTTATTCGAGAACTTTCGTACAGGATTCGCTACCCGCTACGAAAGGGTCATCGTCTAACCCAGCTATAGTCCGTGATGGCTTGCATTGCCAGTGGCCTTCATACCCTTTCACTGCTTAACTAATGCATGTGACACGGGATGAATATGATAGTTGCTCAATGTATACAGTTTCATATGCTTGCCTCAAAACATGTTAACACGTAAATCGATCAAGATGGTTAGAAAGATCACAGAAATAGCTAGCAAACATGTTTGTAAAACTGCTTAAATCAAATATAGAGCTTGGCTTTTAATTAGCCATTCACCAGTACATGTGATCGTACTGATCCTCGCTTTTTTCAGGTCCCGTGAATCAGGAAGGATGCGCCAACTAGCTCGATAACGTTCGTGATTTTTGAAGCTTCAGCCACGCGTCGAAGACTTGCCCCCGCAACTCCACTTTTGAAGACTCTCAACCGTCCAAGAAAGATCAGCGTCCCTCCATTCCAGGTTACTAGAAGACTTTGTTGTATATTAAGGGATATATGCAATGTATGGAACGGCTATCTCATCGGCACTCTTATGTAATTGAGTCATGTTGTAGCCCGCGCGGCATGAGTCCTATACCAGAGTCTGTAAATTATGTCCATTATCAATAAAGATCAAAGTTCTCTTTACTTAATGTGTTATTCAATTTGTCTGCTTACTCTCTTAGATCTTGTGTCTCGGATTACCTTATGACTATGCCTTGTGCGATCGCAAACTAGGTTCGTACGGTATCACGTCCGGGGGACGACTATCGATTCGACGGAATCAGGACGTGACACCTAGGCCGCGAGTCACTGATCTCCTG
>JANAVB010013400.1:16535382-16555102 GCA_029216955.1 Iris pallida
GTTGTCCATGACATGCTAGTCTAAAATTAACTTTTAAAGCATGGTCTACGAATTCTTTGAGAGTTAGCTAATTTTAAACGTGTGCCGCCTTATCGCTACAACATTTGTTATAGCAGTTTGATGCCGAAACTATTTTTGCAGATCAAGAAATATTTCAGAGTAAATTACTCTAATTGATGCAGTTATTCCAAGTTGCCTTTAGTAAGTGTTTCATGAAGAATCGTGCCTTAATTTATTGATTCTACGCTATGGTGACAAGCATTGCCTTTGTGTTTCACGATTGATTTTAAAGCAGAGGGTCGAGGCGAAGGAGGTCAGCCACTCACCTTATTCTTTGCTTCAGACGAAGGACTGGTTGGCTGTGCTTAGACATCGCCTATGCGATCACCTGCAATCGAATAAGCAACTAATTACAACACTGTGTATTCAAGGAATTCGATACGAATGCGAAGTTCAAAAATGCAAACCATCGAAAACATTCACGAAAACGTATTCATAAAAACCAAAGCCAAAGCCAAAGCAAGTGCGCATAAAAGCAGAGCAATAGGAGGTCTCTTTCGACTCATCCGCAGAGCCAATCCTCGAGGCGCAACCCGCTGAATATAGGACTTGAATCCGAAGAAGCCTTTCCATAACGAGAAAAGGATTTTAATTCAATCGTTCCCGTTCGATCGATTCAACCGATCATGATCTATCGGTCCCGACTGAATCGGCAGCGACAGTTCTTTCTCACACACCCTGTGGACGAATGAAGCACGATGTAGGGACGGGGCACTACACCATATCCAACTAAGAAAAAGTTTTTTTTCTCAAAACTTAAGAATAGAGCCTACCTCTACGTGAACAATAAAGGAAATTTCTCCTTCATCTCCGATTCAAGTTCCCAGGTCGACTCCTCGACCGAATGATTACTCCAGAGTATGCGAACGAGAGGGATCGCTTGATTCTGTAGCAGTTTATCTTTACATTCTAAGATTTGGATTGGCACTTCAACATATTATAAGTCAGCCTTCAACTCCAGTTGACCAAAATCTATCACGTGGCTTGGGTCGTGCACGTACTTCCGTAACTGAGAGACATATAAGATATCATGCACATTCGCTAGCGCTAGCGGTAGGGAAATTTGATAGGCCACTGGGGCGACTCGCTTAAGTATTTAGAATGGCCCAACAAATCCTGGACTCAGCTTTCCTTTTGCACCAAACCGGGTAACTCCTCGCATGGGCGACACTTTAAGAAATACGTGATCGCCTTCTAGAAACTCGAGGGGTTAATGATGGATATCTGCATAAATTTTTTGCCGACTCTGCGCAGTCTTTAATCCTTCCCAAATAAGGTGAACTTTCTGCACAGTCTATTCCACCAGCTCCGGGTCGAGAATCTGCCGTTCTCCGACTTCGTCCCAACAAATGGGTGACCTACACTTCCATCTGTACAAAGCTTCGTACGATACTATCTGGATACTGGATTGATAGCTATTATTATATACAAATTCAGCCAGAGGTAGATGAACATTCTAACTCGACTTGAAGTCAATTGCGCAGAGCTGTAACATGTCTTCGAAAATCTGATTTACATACTCCGTTTGGTCGTCGGTCTGGCGATGGAAAGCTGAGCTGAACTAGAAATTGGTTCCTAGAGCGACTGAAGGCTACTCCAGAAGCGCGATAGAAATCGTACATCCCGATTAGAGACGATGGATACATGGACTCCGTGCAGCCATATTATCTTGTCAAGATAAATCTGAGCAGGCGATCAATGCTCCAAGTAACTTTAATAGCAATAAAGTGCGCTGACTTGGTTAATCGATCAATAATGACCCAAATGGCATCATTTTCCCGTGGCGTCTTCGGCAGACCAACAACAAAATCCATGCATATATATTGCCACTTCCATTCCGGAATTGCCAGATTATGTATCTTCCCGCCCGGCCTCTGATGCTCAGCTTTTACCTGCTGATAGGCCATACATTGCGACACGAAGAGTGCCACATTTCTCTCCATTTTGTGCTACCAGAAGGTCGTACAGAGGTCCTTGTACATCTTCGTGTTGCCTGGATGCAAGGTGTATTTCGCGTAGTGCGCATCCGTCAATATTTTCTTTCTAAGTTCTGAATCATACGAAACGCATAGCCTACCCTTCAATCGAAGCACGCCAGTTTCATCTTCCGTAAAGTCGATTGTCCTACCCGTTGAGATTAGCTCTCACATCTTTTTCAGGTACGGATCATCCTTCTGAGCGGTCTTGATCCTTTCTCGCAAGCTCAGCTCTAGCTGCAACTGCGCCAACTGTACATCCCTGAATCAAACTCGGAGGTCGATGCCCATCTCTTCTAGGTCACATAGCAATCTACAGTTGATGGATAGCAAGACAATATACTTTTGACTCAGAGCGTCTGCCACAACATTTTCCTTGCCTGGCGTATAATCAATAATCAAATCATAATCTTTGATCAGTTCAAGCCAACGTCTTTACTGCAAGTTCAGCTACTTTTGAGTGAATAGATACTTGAGGCTCTTGTGATCCATATAGATCATGCACGCCAAACCATAAAGATAGTGATGCCATAATTTTAATGCAGACACAATCGCCGCTAACTCCAGGTCATGGGTCAGATAGTTCTTCTCGTACGGCTTTAGCAGTCGATAAGCAGAAGATATCACCTTGTTCCGCTGTATTAGCACACACCCCAAACCCTCGTCGGACGCATCGTTAAAGATATGGAATACCTTAGTCCCTTCTAGAAGTGCGAGTATCAGTGCCGAGCCGAACCGTTGCTTTAAATCCGGGAATGAAGCTTCACAGTCTTTTGACCATTCAAAAGTGACTCATTTTTTGGTGAGACGAGTCAAAGACGATGCGATCTTCGTAAAGTCTTTCACGAAGCGTCAATAGTATCCTGGTAAGCCAAGGAAGCTTCGAATCTCGCCAACTGACGCTGACTGTTTCCAATCGACAACGACTTTAACTTTTTTGGGTCGACTGTAATGCCTTCGGATGAAATGATGTGTCCGAGGAATGCGATACTGTTCAGCCAAAATTAACACTTGCTCCGCATGTTACCGTTTGTCCTTCGAGTAGATGAGTATATCATCGATGAATACTACTACGAACTTGTCGAGGAAGGGTCAAAACACCTGATTTATTAAATCCATGAAAGCAGTTGGGGCGTTCATTAAGCCGAACGACATTACCAAGAATTCGTAATGGCCGTATCGAGTGCGTAAGGCTGACTTCGATGCATCGTTCGGCTTAATTTTGAGTTGATGGTAACCCGAGCGAAGATCAATTCTAGAAAATATCGAAGCGCCTTTTAACTGACCGAACAAGTCGTCTATGCGGGGTAATGGGTATTTGTTCCGGATGGTTGCCTTGTTCATCTCTCGGTAATCGATACAAAGATGTATTGAGCCATCCTTCTTTTTGAAAAATAACACGGGTGCTCCCCATGGCGAGATGCTAGGCCGTATGAATCCTTTATCGAGCAACTCTTGCAACTATACTTTAAGTTCTGCGGGAGCCATTCTGTACGGAGCTTTAAAGATCGGTCGGGTATCGGGGAATGTGTCAATGGTGAACTCAATCTCTCGATCAGGTGGCATGTCGGGCAGCTCATCCGAAAACATGTCAAGGAATTCTGCCACAACATCGGTCTGATCCGTGTTTGTACCATCCTGTCCCATGTCTCGAATGGACGACAAATAACCTTCACATCCGGAATGCAGCATCCTTCGAGCCGATATTGCCTAGATCACCATATAGGTCGGCGATGCCTTACCACACGAATAGCAGAATTTAGTCACTCCAAGTATACAAAAAGTGACTGCCTTTCTGGCACAGTCGATAGTGGTATTGCACGGGCCGAGCCAATCCATTCCCAGAATGATGTCGTAGTCCTTATTGTCTAGAACTATCACATCAAGACCAATCTTTTGACCACCTATGAAGATGATTCCGTCTCCACAGGTTAAGTTTGTGAGTAGTGACGTGCCCGACGGTATGTTGACGCTAAGATTAAGGCCTAACGGTGTCACTAGAAATTTGTGTTCGATAACAAAATCTGTCGATATAGAGCTGTACATGGCACCTGAGTCAAATAGTACACGAGCAGGTTTATTAATAAAATATAGTATACCTGTCACGACTATGTCAAATGCAAATGCTTCATCCTGGGTTATGGCGTAGACGCGACCCTGGGCATTGGGGCGACAGTCTTGGCCATTTTGTGGCACGGTCTGTGGACCCCGAGGTACTTGGCCTCGGTTCTGCTGGTACTGCTATTGTTGCAACGTCATTGGGTTCGGCCTTCTGGTCGAACAATTTGAGCGCTGATGGCCCATCTTACCACAGTGCCAGCTTCCACCTTCAGATATATGGCAATCGACGGTATGTTGCCCAAAGTTATTATATTTGTTGCAGCGCGTGCCTGGGTTCCGCCCTTGGTATCCGCCCTGGTGGCCATTGTTTGGATGCTTATGCATGTTGTTGCCTTCTGCATTACTATGGCGTTTGTGATTATTATGGTTCACAGTACCGGTAGTAGCAGGAGGATACTGAGGCTCCAGACGGAGGGCGTGGTTGAGTGACTCGCCCATTATTTGGTATTCAGGCATAGTCACGTGAAAAGAAATTGAAGGCCTCAGGCCCACTTCGAATCTTCATGCTCGACTCACCGTCGTTGGTAGATAGATACCCGCAAATTGAGCCAACTTGTTAAATTCTATAGCATACTCACGTACCGTCATGTTTCTCTATTTTAGCTGTACGAACTCGTTCTCCTTCGCTTGGTGGATCACCGTAGGTAAGTACTCGAATTCGAAGGCCTTACGGAATGTAGCCCAGGAGATCGACACGGTGAAGTCGTCGTGACGAATAGCTTGTTTTTGTACCGCCCACCAGTCGTACGCATTCAATCGAAGTTGAAGTTGAGCGCATACGACTTTTTTTACCTCATCGATGCCGAGAAGCTCAAATTTGTCTTTGATCTCATCTAACCAGTCGATCACGAGGGAAGGGTCTTCAGTGTCAAAAAAGGAAGTGTGAAATGCCTTCTTGAAGTTGGTATAGTCGAAGGTGTTATTCTCTGGCGGCGCAATATGATACGAAGGCTCCCCGGGTACGACTTTAATGGGTCGGTTCCCGGGTTCGATAGTACGGGTTGCAGAGTTCCCGTTGGTCACGACCGTTTGCACCAACTGTTATAGCGTAACAAGTTGCCCTTGCTGCATCTTGAATTGTGCTTTGAATTGGGCTTCAAATTGGGCCTGTCGTCTTTCAGACTGCAGGTGCAGCTTCTCGCTTTCTTGTTGGAATGTTGCGGCTTGCCGCTGCTGTATTTCGAACATATACAGCATCCGCTCCATAGGATTGTTGGAAGGTTCGGCTTCGATAGGCATCCTCCCCGTTGGGTCGACAAAAAGCTCGGCTTCGGAACTACCCGAGCTGCTGGAAGCGCTCGCCTCGCCCTCTGCCCGATGTTCCACAACTCCTGGGTAAAAAGACAACTCTCGTTAGTTTTAGAAAATGTCTTGGGTTCTGCATATGGAACTACTCATCTCATCGACACGAGGTCAATAGTTCGAGACTAGAGACTCGAGACTGGAGGCCAAGGACATAAAGTCATGCTCTGATACCATTATGTCACGCTCCGATTTTGTAGAATTGATAATCGTCCCCCGGGAGTGATGTCGTGCGAACCTAGGTTGCGATCGCACAAGACATAGTCATAAGGTAATCCGAAACACAATATCTAAGAGTATGAGCACAAACAAATTGAATAACACATTGAGACAGAGAAACTTTACATTTTATTGATAATAGACATCATTTACAGAGCCTATTACAATTGTGTCGTGCGGGCTTATAACATGACTCGATTACAAAAGGAGTGCCGATGAGATAGTCGTTTCATACATACATTTCTTATTTACAGCAAAAGTATTCCAGCCACCTGGATTTGAGGGATGCCGAGACATGTTCCTTGGCCCTGCAGAGAGTCTTCAAAAGTTGAGCAACGGGGGTCTTCAACGCACGGTCGAAGCTTCAAAAGTACGAACGTCGCCTTGCTCAGTTGGAGCATCCCTCCTGATTCGTACCACCTGTAGAGAGCGAGGGTTAGTTCGATCACATGTACTGGCGAGTGGCTAATTAAAACCCATGCTCTTATTTGTTTAAGAAGTTTTATAAAACATGTTAGCTATTTGGTGATCTTTCTAGCCATCCTACTCGATTTGCATGATAACATGTTAAGAGACAAGCATTCGATAGGTACATAGCATATTAGGATAAATCTTACCTATGGCCGAGATTGCCATTGCGGCGTAACTTACTATGTCCTTCCCTGTCAGATTTGTATCGGGGCTTATAATTTATGTGCAAGTGTGGATCACTGGCAATTCAAGCCATCCTGGACATATAGCCTGGTCAAGACGGTGCCCCATTCAGCACGGGTAGCTAGCCCTTGCTGAAAGTCCCGAATGACCCGTGCTAGCATCCAACACAGCTATCTTGTATTCCTCCTAGGCTGAAATGGTCCCGTGCCCCTAGGTTGTCGTTCGAGAAAGCAAAACCTTGTGCACAAGTTGTCCATGGTCGTACTAGTCTAAAATTAACTTTTCAAGCATGGTCTACGAAATCTTTGAGAGTTAGCCAATTTTCAACGTGTGCTGCCTTATCGTTGCAACATTCATTATAGCAGTTTGATGCCGAAACTATTTCTGCTGATCATGAAATAGTTCTCTCGCTTTTCTAGAACCTTATATTTTTCTCTTTTTGGTGTGAAACTTATATTTTTAGAGTAAATTACTCTAATTGATGTAGTTATTCCAAGTTGTCTTTAGCAAGTGTTTCATAACAATCGTACCTCAATTCATTGATTCTACACTATGGCGATAAGCATTATCTTTGTGTTTCATGATTGATTTTGAAACAGAGGGTCGAGGCGAAGGAGGTCAGCCACTCACCTTTGTCTTTGCTTCAGGTGAGGGACTGGTTGGCTGTGCTTAGATGTTGCCTATGCGATCACCTGTAATCGCATAAGCAATTGATTAGAATAGTATGTTATTCAAGAAATTTGGTACGAATGCGAAGTTCGAAAATACAAGCCATAAAAACTATCAAAAATATTCACGAAAATGCATTCACGAAAACCAAAGCCAAAGCCAAAGCAACTGCGGCATGAAAAGCAGAGCAACGGGAGGTCTCTCCCGACTCAGCCACAGAGCTAATCCTCGAGGCACAACCCGCTGAATATAGGACTTGATTCCGAAGAAGCCTTCTATAACAAGAAAATGATCTTAATTCAATCATTCTCGTTTGACCGATTCAACCGATTCCGATCTATCGGTACCCTGTGGACGAAAATGGGGCACGATATAGGAATGGGGCACTACAGCAGAGGTGTAGGTGGTGCGTGGGAGCAGCGGTGGTGACGATTGGCTTGGTGGAGGTGGAGGAAAGATGGTTATGACGATGGTGGTGGTACTGGTGGTGAGGGGGTCGGCTCCGGATGGGCTGTCAACAGAAGGAGACTGGGAATGCTGGGCAGGGGAAGCTACAGGTGTAACCCATGTTTCTCAAATTTTTTATTTTATTTTATTGTGTTTGAAAGTAATTTATTTTTGAAACTTTGTAAAAGATATTTACTATTTTTTTCTGTATTTCAAAATGTAGTTTGTAATTAACGGTTTGAAAGTACTATTTAGTTTTAATAAATATTTGTCCTTGAAATTTTATTATTGAAATTATAAAGTTATTTATTATTATGTTTGGATTTTCAAAAAAAAATATTGGTTTCGAAAATAGTTTGAAAATCATGATTATTTTTGGAGCAATAAAAAGATTTAGTAACTTATTTTGAATAAGATTTAGATTTATAAAATATATTTTACCTTATTTGATAACATCAAACATTATTTAAAATACTTATAATGACTAATTGTGGCATTAAGAATTATCTAATCTAGATTTGAAATATTATTTGATTTAACGATTTATCTATTATATGATTTAAATTTCTTTGATAAACATTAAATTTATCTTAAAGTTATTATGTTGAATTTGATTTGGATTTAGATTTGGATTTGAATTCATATGATTTAGATTTAAATAATTTATTTGATTTAAATTTATGGTGAGACTTGTTCGTTAGAAATTCTAATCCTATTTGAATCATATCTAGTATTAGATAGATTATTTCTTATTTGAACTAATCATATTCCTATCCAAATTAGTTGGTAATCCTAATCATATCTTTATTGATTGAGTTCTAATCATATCCTAATTCACTAATTGCTTTCCATTATCTATATATATTGAACCTATAAAATAAAATCATCTCTCATACCTTCTTTTCCAAAAAATTTCTCTTTTTTCGTCATAATTACCCCAAATTCATCATAAATCCAGCCTTCCTTTTCAAATGTTTTACCAACTTCGAAAGGTCATAACTTCCAACTCTGGACTCCGTTTGACCTCCAGTTTTTTTTGTTGTAACCTGTCTCGATGTATATTTTCTGAATATAAAATTTATTTTCAAATAATTTTAACCTAATTTTTTAGAAATTTTGTGGAGTGTCAGTTGTCCAAAATTTGACAGGTTTCGGTATTTTCAAGATTCCTGGAGCAATGTTTTAAAAATCGGACCGGACCGGCCGGTTAAACCTGTTCAACCGTGAACCGGTAGTTTTTTCGGTCCGGTTCAGCATTGATCCAGTATTTTGTAAAAAACTGATATTTTTTATAAAAAATAGTGTCTATAAGAGATTAAACTTTGATCATTTAGATTAACCCACTGGTTGAACCACTGGTTGAACCAACTGGTTGAACCCGTTTGACCCGACCCAGTGCCTTGGCCGGGTCAAACTCCGGTCCGATTTTTAAAACATTATCCGGAAGAACCAGGAATCGGAATCACGATCCGTTTGAAGTTTCGGAATGCTGATAAAAAGTACACATCATATATTTTTCTCAACAATTTTACAAAATATTTTATTTTTGTTTTTATTTTAGAGGCCCGTCTCATCAATTGAGATCATCTTGCATATTTTTGGCATCTACGACTATTTGTGCTAACACAATCATACCGTGCGTCAACAGTAACCAACTCAAGGCAAGTTTACTGTAGCATTATATTGCCTTTATTTTATACTGCATGTATCTCTATATCAGTCTTTTCACTTGCACCTTTATATTCTATGTTGTCACTGTTCTATATTCATTATGATAATTGCTTATACACGAGAGTTAGAGTCGCTAAAGTATATATACATGTTCATGCCTAATTTCTAGTTTATTGTGATTCTCGTTTGTCGTGTTGTTAATGTTAATCGTGTTGGACATGTACTTGTGAGATAGTCGGGAGGAGAAATACAACTAGTATGCATGTGGTCTACGCAATGTACAATTTTTTCCCAATGTCAATGTTGATAGCAGTCGTTGCACCTCACGTACCGACTGCCGGATGTCCTAACCCGTCCACATGCGGAACACTTGTATTCTAAAACACAGTACACGTGACCTCTTGTTGCTATATTGTTTATTCGTTTTCTTTCCATTGAGTCGACTGTCATGTTGTCTTTATGCTATAGCTATACTCTTTCGTGTCATGCCTATAGTTCGTTCTCCTTATTATTGTTTCCTTCATGCATGTATATTATATTGTGTAGTGTGGTATTATGGTGAGCTTGTTCCATTCCTGACTAGAAGCCTATTTTTTTAGTTGACAGATTCTTGATGACTTGCTCTCTTACTTTGGGTTTCTTTAGATGGAGTTAGAGACATCTTGGAGGCCAAACATAGATTCTAATAGATAGTTTAGATTTGTTGTATTAGAATTTTGTGAGACATTGTATTTTGTTAAATACAAATCTTGTAAATTTTTATAATTGATTTAGAAATGTGAATGAGCAATAAAATGATATTTTATGTGATATGAGCATTGTGGCTAGACAGCGTACTACCGCTCGACACTGCGGCATAGGCTGGACTTGGACTACGTACTCGTATCCTGAAAAGCGGGTGCGGGTCGTGACAACAAGAAAGTAGGGAGAAAACTTGGCAGCTGAGCTTGGGTGGTTAGGGTTTAGGGGGCTATGTAAAATATTGGAAAATGCCCAATATTTATAGAGTAGGAAGGGAAACCCTAAAAGCTAAGTGTAAATGTAATAGAATTAGGAAAAAATAGCGGAATACTAATACTAACAACTAGCACTATTACTAATACTAATAATTAGTCACTAATTATTAGCTAATTACAATTATTATTGAAAAGTATATGATGGTTATTATTGAAAACTATATGATTCAAATAAAATAGAATAAAAGTATATTTATTTACAATAATATTTTAACAATATTTTCTTTATATATAAAGGTAAATATTTATTACTTATAGAAATTCGAGAAAATAGCAAGAAATTTATTTTAGATAACTCTCATATATTATAGTTTTACAAAACCAAATGATCCAACAATAGTACGTTAGCATCTTATGATCGAAAATACATTTTGTATTAAAATTCATGTTTTCGAAGACTTAGAAAAATTAGAAAATAGAACAATACAAAAATTCTGAAAAATTCGAGAATGCGGTTAACGGAGGTTACATGCAACAACGTGGTCGTACCTCACAACAACATGAATCATACTCTTGCTTGCCATTTCAAACAACTTAAACATGAACTCATAAACTTGTATCAATGACTCAAACACCCGATGTCACATTTCGTGCCGAAGCACGTGTCTCTACTATAGCCAAATCTTAGGCTTCATAAAAGCGGTGTTACAAACCGTTCACATACTTTTTGACTCATTTGTGACGTGCTTACACTTCTTATGACTCAAAAACACTGTGCATGTGGATTGCCGCTCAGCACACCAACTCATATATATGAAAGATCATGGCCCCCAGGCCTACCTGGACTTTATATTCTAGCGTAGACAAGGTCGATCGACGCGGATAGCGAGCCCTGTCGAAAGCCTTGAATCACTTGAGCGGTATAATCCAGCTCAGCTATCTTGATTTTTTCCTAGGTTGAATTGGTTTTGTGTCCCCAGGTTGCCGTTCGAGGAGGCAAAATCTTGTCGACAAGTTGTCCAATGATCATGCAATGGTGCCTACCTAAATCATAATATGACTCAAACTAGTATTCTTCCTTGCTTTCCTTTCCATACCTTTATGCAACTCCTAAACTAGGGCTGGCTCGATGACCTGCAATCCCGAGAACTTCTAATGTTTCCATACCCTTCTGACTCAAACTGAGGAATGACTATTTTGATAGCCCTCCTGCTCAATTTGAACAAGTCGTGTTCCTTTGAAGTGCCACATAAACTGTATTATACTCTATATGAGGGTCTTAAAATCGTTGGGACGTACACGTCCTCAACTTGAACAACCATATTCTTTGGGAGCCTTAACTTGTGCCATAAACCGTATAGCCCGTATTAAAATCGAGGGGGGCGCATGCTATGATAAGCAATACGACCGTAGGAACATCCAGACTATGACCGCAAGTCGATAGTCTATGTGCCAGTATAAATGTGACCTACTTTTCCCACCAGTGCTAAGAGTGATCGTGGCTAAACCTGAAAAATGTTGGTTTCCAGTCAGGAATGGAACGAGTACATTCTCACAACAGAATCAATAAATGACGAAATCCATAAATCTGTAATAATATTGAGATACATGATAAGTGGATAAACAGGGAATCATGGTAGGAATCATGCGAGTAAAAGCAGGAAGACATGGTACACAAGACAAGCAATGACAAAAAATTGTAATGTAGCAAGACTATATCTAACAAGTGATTTGAAATACACTTTCGACATGTAAACGACTAAGGGGTAAATCCGGCACCCCGTACGTAAATTGTGCGACTGCTATCAGGCAAAAATAGATATTTTGGGATATTTCAGGATATGTTTACATGTCTACTAATAACTTACCCACCCGGCTAGTACCCATGGATTCAAACAGGTCACGAACACGAAAATATATTGGTCACGAACAACATGCAAGAATCCATAACTACTATCTCGTGTGACAAGCGTGTCAAGAATCAACATGATATCAATGTAAAACATTATTAAATACAGGAAGTAAAGAGATAATCAAATATGAAAACTATCAGAGATGTATTCGCCTGAGGTCCTGTGCTGGTGAAACCTATAATACTATACCACTCAGTGAGCCACAACAGTCAACAAATGCATAAGTCTCCGGATGCTGAAATAAATATTACCAACATTTTAAGAATAGTCAAAATAGCTAGAATTGCCTGTCCATAAGTCCAATTCTGGACACAGGAGCAAAACTGGTAATTTTAGGATCAAAACGGTGTCCGCCGTTGGACCCTGCTTTGCACCGAAAAGTGTGCCAAAGTCTATGGTCTCTAAAGTCATCAAACTATATGTCAACAGGTCCAATTTTTCGATACGAACCCAACCATATATCCAAAGTTGGATTCCGGCGGACCGTGCACAAAATTGCCCATTGAGTCGGATTGTGGGGCCCGTAAAACGGCGATCTGGTCAACTGTCTCAGAATCGGACCAAACTAGGCATACAGGACCAAAAAAATGATACGGTTCTATTGGTACAAGTTTCGTCTCGATTTGACGAACGTGCACAAAGTAATTGAGAAATTTGTAAAGAGGTCGATACGGTGAATTTCGACGGATACGAATCAAATTCGTCGTGCACACGCAACCAATTTGAATTCCGTCAAAGTACACACGTCCGCGAAGTTGATACGCACCTTTCGATGCTTTCGGTTCATGATCACGTCGCCCGTATTGGCGGGACGTACGCCGTATCGAAGGATTTTTATGGTTTTTAAAACTGTTTTAAACAGGTTTTGGACCATTTTCGAAATCGAATAACTTTTTATACAATAGATGAAAACTAGTTCTACCAAGAGGTATTTGATCTCGTATAGGTTGTCCCTAACTAATTTAAATTGGATCTAAAAACTCTGAGTGTTTCATTCAAAAACGACTTCAAAATCGGGGTTGGAGCTGCCCTGTTTGCTGTTTATAAAGCAGGTTTTTAGTCGACTTTGGTTCGATTTGTCGAACGATCTGTAGTTCCTAAATTCAAACTAATTGAAAGGGTTTATAGCCCTATAGGTTGTCTTTCTAGGAAACTAATTGGTTCTTGAATTGATAGTTGGATGAGCGAGGAAATTTACCTGGAAGGGGCGTACCGAGCACTACTACTGCTGTTCCTGTTGTTATTTCTGCCATGGCTGCGACGCTCGACTGCCGGCAGTGCCTGGTCCGCCGGTGCACCCGCGTGGGGAGGGGGTCGCCTGGGGTTAAGGTCGCGGTTAGGATCGGATGTGTCGAGTGGTTTATCTATGGTTTTCTTGCTCGTTCTTTCTTTATCTATATATAAGGCCGGCTGCTGTGTTCGGTTTGAGTTTGCTCAGTACAATGAGGAGGAGCTCACTGTATTGGGCTCCCCTCTATGGGCTGGGGTGGCTGGGCCTTACTTTGGCGTGGCCGGAATTTGTGTGTATTGCTCTATTTTCCTTTTATCATTATTCAATTGTTTGTTACATATATATATTAGCTAAATATATATTTATATACACTTAGACATACATCCCTATATATGTATATATATACACACATATACCTACATATACTTATTATATACATATTTTTTTATTTTTTTATATATAAAAAAATCATTAGCTAACCACATTTACAGTATTTATATTTAATATCTTATTATTATCTATTATATATATATATCTGATGTTTATGTCTATGTATATCTATATGTATCTAATGTGTATAATTCCTATATATAGATATACTCACATATTATATATAGAAAATATTATTTATACGCACTTTAGATAATTACAGTGAATATTAAAAATATTCTAAAACAAAACCCTTGCTTGTACCATTAATCCTATTCTGTCAAATAAATTCTATGTTAAATAAATAAATAAATAAATAAATAAATAATAATGGATAGAATGAAATATAACACTAAAAGTTTTGGAAGATAATAGTATATACCAGTAGACATCTATATATATATAGTCTAATACCACATTGCACAAAGGTAGCTAAGAAAATTATATATTATATTTTTCTCAAAGTAAGTAGAATCAAAATAGAAAATATTGTGTATATTATATTTAATATCCAATTAATAGAAAATACTTCCTGCATTATAAAATAAGCTACAATTATATATACACATCTATATATCTACATGGACACCGTTGGTCGCACTGCATGACTACATGGGCTTGGGCTCAGTTAGGGTCAAGTTTGACTAGTTTAGTACAACCGGGTTTCCTAAAATTCAATAATCTAATTAATAAATAATTAAATCGTTCTATAGGGGTTAAGTCGCAATTTGGTCTGGTTTTCCTAGTTAGAACAATCCTATGGCTCGACCTTTCCCTACCATAGCTAAACACTAGTCAAAGTACGCCACTGCACTATCCGTGCCATGATTCCTAGTCATCTTGTACTCAAATTCCTAACCATGACTAAAATCATCTACCGTAATAATTAACTAATTAATTATTTATAACATTCTAAAATCACCATTTAAATCAAATAAATAATATAAAAATATTTCAAAAATTTTGGAAAGGGGAGCTATAAATCTATCCACTTTAAAAATAAATTTGTCCTCGAATTTAAGGACTACTAGGGTATTCAGACTTGGTAGGTTGGTGAGAGGTAGTAGAAATTTATGACAAAAGAAATTGATCGAATAAAATAAATAAAATAGGAAGAAAGTGTTTGAAACTCTAAAAGCCCTAAAATGCTCTCAACTTTAATTTTGAAATAAGTTTGCTAAGAAAAATAATCAAAAACAAAGTATCGACAAAATCTGCCTTCAACCCCGACAAATAAAATATGTGAATAAATAAATGAATAAAATTTTCTGAAACTCCGGAAAAGGGATCTAGGGATTTGACCCAATCATGCCCCAAATCATTCATAAAATATTGTCTAAATGAATACCTATTACTTTAAATAATCCTTGTAATAAAATCAGTTGTCAAAATATTGTTAAGAATAATTCAGATATTTATAGCTATATATTCTCCACAAATACAATATCTTCTAAAATAATATAGTAATAATTTAAATTTAATATAACTCTTGATAAAATAGTAATTCAAATAAATCTAGAATAAAATCTCTTCTAAAGTTTTGCAAATCTCTCCTCATTTTTTTCCCCAAAATATCTAAAATAGAAATATAATAAAAATTATTTCCCGATTTGGAAAAATAATTAAACTAAAATAAACTAAATGGAGAATGTAAGAAAATGGAAAGTGGGCTTACGACCTACCCACCTTAGAATGATTCGTCCTCGAATTTAAGGACTAGGATGATCAAATCTTTCTAAGATTTAAATAAATATTGGGTTTACCAAATCAAAATCAATCCATAATAATTTAAAAAATTCAATATTTTATTAAAATTTTAAAAAATGCATTTGATCGAATCTAAATATAATACAATAATAATTTAAATGGATAATATGTTTATCAAATGACTTAGAAAATATTGTGTATATTATCTAAACAGTACATATCTTTGTTAATTCCTATGGTATTCGAAACTCGTAAACATAATCGAAGTCATTTTACCAAGAATTTATGCCTCGCCAGTGTACAGCTAGCTGCATTAAACCCTTGGTTCCACAACTCAAGTTATGTTGCGGTAACGAATACCCTATCAACTCTATCTAATCTTGATATAACAACTCAAGGATGAAATAAGACGACCAAAACATAGTTTTAATAATTTTCGATCACCCATGCTTACTTGAAATTATTTCAACTTAGGGGTCATGCCACGCGTGCGTTGCTGGCTGCAGTGAACCCGCAGTCTCGATAATTCAAATAAGTGATGACAGTGTGTTGTTGTCTTGTCATCGCAAGTCATCAAAATTATTCCAACTATGTCCCCAAAAATATCACAAGAGTTTAAAATATCATACAAGTTGATAAAGATAGAAAAAGTGCAAGTATCTGTTCTTCAAGTATAAGATCAACTTCTTGAAAAAAATAATTGATTAGGAAGGGTAATGATCGAAGCCAAAATAAGTAAAATCTTATAATCCTTATTTCACGGATATTCAAGATTCAACGATTGAGAGGAAACTTTTGAATCCAAAAACTTAACTCGAGATTAATAGACAGTTGAGTGAGAAGTTATTTAAAAAAAATAATTCCTTAGGTCCAAGAAAAAGAATATAAGTGATACGAACTTATGTTATGGCGATGTTTAGAAAAGTCATAAGATAAAGTGGTACAAATGATCATGATTAGGGAGAAAATGACCGAAGGCAAGAGAAATATAAACTTAAATTTATATTTCTCTAATATTCAAGATCGAATGAAAAATATGTAAAAAGCACTATGTCTACCTATTATGAATATATTTATACACAAGTATACATGTATAGCCTAAGGAAATCCCAAAAATCCTACAATATCATTCTAAGAGAAGGTTATCATACTTCCAAGTAAAATATAATTTTAAATAGCAATAATATATATATATATATATTATATTTAATATATAATTTATAGAAATTATTTCCAATGCTAGAAATGGACTACCAAAATATATACACATCTATATATCTACATGGACGACGTTGGTCGCACTACATGACTACCAGGACTTGGGTTGGGTTCGGGCTAGTTTGGAACAACCAGGTCTTCTAAAAGCCAATAATCTTAATAATAAGTAAATAAATTATTCCTAGGATTATGTCATAATTTGGCCTGGTTTTCCTAGTTAGTACACACCTATGACTCGGCCTTCTCTACCATGGCTAGAACACTAGTCAAAGCACTCGACCACACTCTCAGTGCCAAAATTCTTGGTTATCTTGTACTCCAAAACTTACCGTGACTTAGACCTTCTATAATAAATATTTATAAAATTCTAAGAATCACATTTTAATTCAAACAAATAAATAAAAGGATATTTTCCAAACTTCCGGAAAGAGGGGTGACGAATCCACCCACTTTAGAAATACTATCGAATCAGAATACAATAGTGAATTCTTCTATGTAAATCATCTAATAGGATTTAGAATTCGATGAGGCCTATATAGCAACCTTAATTATCCAACTGTCAAATTAAACTAGGGACTCCTAGTCCTAACCATTCTCCTAAAATTGACTTACTCCTAGTTGTAAATGAGCATTTTCTAGTCGTAGGCTCGCAGTAGTACGACTAATACGGTACTACCACGAGTTTGCACAATTTGCGAAAATTGACCTGCATGGGCCACCACAAAAACTTGTCACGACCCGCACCCGCTTTGCGGATACGAGACGTGTCCAAGCCAGCCTACGCCGCAGAGTCGGCGGTAGAACGCTGTCACGGCCAATATGCTTAAAATCACAAAATATACATTTATTACTCATTCATATTATTAAATCAAGTTTACAAATTACAAGGTTTCACAAATTCACATTTGCTAGAAAATACAATATCTCAAAAATAGAAAAGACATCTAATTCAACTATCTTGGTTGACCTCGGCATACCCATGCCTTCCCAGTGCTAAGAGTGATCGCAGCTAAACCTGAAAAATGTTGGTTTTCAGTCAGGAATGGAACGAGTACATTCTCACAACAAAATCAATAAATAACGAAGTCCATAAATCTGTAATAATACTGAGATATATGATAAGTGGATAAATAGGAAATCATGGTAGGAATCATGCGAGTAAAAGCAGGAAGACATGGTACACAAGACAAGCAATGACAAGAAACTGTAATATAGCAAGACTATATCTAACAAGTGATTTGAAATACACTTTCGACATGTAAACGGCTAAGGGATAAATCCAACACCCCGTACGTGAATTGTGCTACTACTATCAGGCAAGAATAGACATTTTGGGATATTTCTGGGTATGTTTATATGTCTACTAATGTACTTTCCTACCCGGCTAGTACCTATGGATTCAAACAGGTCACGAACATGAAAATATATTGGTCACGAACAACATGCAAGAATCATAACTACTATCTCGTGTGATAAATGTATCAAGAATCAACGTGATATCAATGTAAAATATTATTAAATACAGGAAATATAGAGATAATCAAATATGAAAACTATCAGAGATGTACTCGCCTGAGGTCCTGTGCTGGTGAAACCGATAATACTATACCGCTCAGTGAACCACAACAGTCAACAAATGCATAAGTCTTCGGATGATGAAATAAACATTACCAACATTTTTAGAATAGTCAAAATAGCTAGAATTGACTGTCCTTAAGTCCAATTCTGGATACAGGGGCAAAACGTAATTTTGGGTCAAAACTGTATCCGTCGTTGGATCCGCTTTGCACCGAAAAGTGTGCCAAAGTCTATGGTCTCTAAAGTCATCAAACTATATGTCAATATGTCTGATTTTCCTATACAAACTCAACCGTATGTCCAAAGTTGGATTTCGACGGGCCGTGCACAAAATCGCCCGTTGAGTCGGATCGTAGGGCCCGCAAAACGGCGATTCGGTCAACTATCTCAGAATCAGACCAAACTTGACATACATGACCAAAAAATGATATGGTCCTTTTAGCTTAAGTTTTGTCTCGATTTGACGAACGTGCACAAAGTAATTGGAAAATTTGCAAAGAGGCCGATACGGTAAATTTTGACGGATACGCATCAAATTCGTCGCTCACACGCAACCAATTTAAACTCCGTCAAAGCCCACACATCCGCAAAGTCGATATGCACCTTTTGATGCTTTCGGTTTGCGACCACATCATCCGAATTGGTGGGACGCACGTCGTATCGAAAGATTTTATGGTTTTTAAAACTGTTTTAAACAAGTTTTGGACCATTTTTGAAATCAAATAACTTTTTATACAATAGATGAAAACTAGTTCTACCAAGAGGTATTTGATCTCGTATAGGTTGTCCCTAACTGATTTAAATTAGATCTCAAAAACTCTGAGTGTTTCGTTCAGAAAATGACTTCAAAGTCGGGGTTGGAACTTCCATGTTTGCTGTTTATAAAGCAGGTTTTTAGTCGACTTTGGTTCGATTTGTCGAACGATCCGTAGTTCCTAAATTCAAACTAATTGAAAGGGTTTATAGCCCTATAGGTTGTCTTTCTAGGGAACGAATTGGTTCTTGAATTGGTAGTTGGATGAGCGGGAAATTTACTTGGAAGGGGCGTACCGAGACTACTACTGCTGTGTCTATTTGTTTTTCTGCCGCGGCTGCGACGCTCGACTGCCGGTAGTGCCTGCCGCACTGGCCACCGGTGCACACACGTGAGGAGGGGTCGCCTGGGGTTAAGGTCGCGGCTAGGGTCGCGATGTGTCGTTGTTTATCTAGGGTTTTCTTGCTTGTTCTTTCTTCATCTATATATAAGGCCGGCTGCTGTGTTCGGTTTGAGTTTGCTCAGTACAATGAGGAGGAGCTCACTGTGTTGGGCTCCCCTCTATGGGCTGGGTGCTGGGCCTTACTTAGGCCTGGCCGAAATTTGGGTGTATGCTCAATTTTCCTTTTATCATTATTAATTGTTTGTTACATATATATATATATATATATATATATATATATTATAATAATATAATATATATATATATAATATATATTATATATATTTAATATATATATAATAATAAATATATATATATATATATATATATCTATCTATATAAAAAATATATATATATATCTATATCTATATAT
>JANAVB010013400.1:16555932-16658432 GCA_029216955.1 Iris pallida
TATATATATACACACACATATACTTACATATACTATTTATACATATATTTATTTATTTATTTATATATAAAAAACCATAGCTAACCACTTTACAATATTTAAATTAATATCTTATTATATCTATATATATATATATATATATATTATATTATATATATATGATATATATATATATATGATGTCTATGTCTATGTATATTTATATGTATCTAATGTGTATAATTCTATATATAGATATACTCACATATTATATATAGAAAACATTATTTATATGCACTTTTGATAATTACAGTGAATATTAAAAAATTCTAAAAAAAACCCTTGCTTGTACCATAAATCCTATTCTGTCAAATAAATTCTGTATAAATAAATAATAAATAATAATAATGGATAGAATAAAATGTAACACTAAAAGTTTTGGAAGATAATAGTATATACCAGCAAACATCTATATATATAGTCTAATACCACATTGCACAAAGGTAGCTAAGAAAATTATATATTATTTTTCTCAAAGTAAGTAGAATCAAAATAGAAAATATTGGGTATATTAATATAATATCAATTAACAGAAAATACTTCCTGCATTATAAAATAAGCTACAATTAATATACACATTATATTCTACATGGACACCGTTGGTCGCACTGCATGACTACATGGGCTTGGGCTCAGTTCGGGTCCAGTTTGACTAGTTTAGTACAACCGGGTTTCCTAAAATTCAATAATCTAATTAATAAATAATTAAATCGTTCTAGTTGTGGCTGGTTTTCCTAGTTAGAACAATCCTATGGCTCGGCCTTCCCCTACCATGGCTAAACACTAGTCAAAGCACGCCACTGCACTATCGTGCCATAATTCCTAGTCGTCTTGTACTCAAATTCCTAACCATGACTAAAATATCTACCATAATTAACTAATTAATTATTATAATATTTTAAAACCATTTAAATCAAATAATAATATAAAAAATTTCAAAATTTGGGAAGGGAGCTACAGAGTGCCAACTTTAAAAGATATCGTGGAGTGATATCTAAGTAACAAGTTAAACCATTCCATGTTCTATACACATTTGACACAATATAATTATTCCCTTAGCTGTGTGGATTCATCTCTTTTATTAGCATACATAGTCAGTGCAATTGAAACATCCATTTGTTTAGTATGAAGGCAAGCAGAGGCAAGTTCATAGAAGCCACCCACCTGAATGAGGAGTTGTCTCGACCGAACGGGGTTTTGAGTAAGCAGTTGCATAGCCAAGTCCAATATCGTTGCGTTTCGATTCCTTCGGTTGAACTAAGTGGGGGCGGGGCCCTGTAACTTGCATAGATTGTTGTAGGTGATCAAATCCAAAGTCCTAGAAATCTGTGTCGAAAGAATGTCACGATCCGCACCCGCTTTTCGATACGAGTACGTAGCCAAATCAGCCTACGCACAGCATCGACGGTAGTACGATGTCTAGACTTAATATAAATTTCAAAGCCAACAAACAATATTTTATCATAACACTATCTATTTGCTCATTCATAATAACTAATTTATTTATAATTCCAATAATACATCAACATGACATTCGGAAACAAATCCACTAAGTAATTAAATTCAAGAACTATCTAATCTAACTAGAATCTATGTTTGGCCTCCAATATATCTCTAATTCTCTAGAAAGATCTATGGTGCAAAAGCGGGAAGAATGGCAAGTCACTTGCAATGTATCCAGTTAAGAAAGGAGCAAAGTACAACCCTATTGCAATATGTAACTCAGCACAAAATAAAGCTAGATAAACGATATACAGTTTAACAATAAAAAAAATATGTATATGAAATGAAACAATAACACGAACAAGAAGACCACTGACAATAATATATATAAACAAGATAACTGGATAATGAACATGTAAGACTAACAGACAGTGTGTGTGAAATACCTTTCGACATGTAAATGACTAGACTAATACGATATATCATATAAATGGCTATCCATAATAAAAAGGTACGGCTAATCCATACATGAGGTGTATGACTTAGCTATCCATGATAATAATAATTGGGGTTTGTTCACATACCTACTGAGTATTTTTCCTTTCGACTCACTAAACAACGATAACGAGCAATGGTACAATAATCATATCGTATCACAATTGTGTCTCAACGAGATACTAAATCAAAACATGGAAAAAAGATAACATTTATAAAGTACTAAGAATATAAAGCATTAGTGTACTTGCCTCGATTAGTTTGGAGTTGACGTGTGCGATACAATCTCGATTTGGTTGAAAGTTGTTGTAATTATGGCTAACCGCTACTAATTCGGTGAATCATCGACCATCTATGGGTTTTACAAATTAAACAAAAATTTAAACTATTTTATTAATTCTATAAATTTAGTATGCTATAGATAGTAGTCATGTGTGGAGCTTCCTATATATAGTAAATAAATCACATAATCGAAGCCATGTGTGGTAACTATGGTCCTCTAGATATTAGTCATGTGTGGAGCTTCCTATATATAGTAAATCTCTATCGTAGCACCTGCGTGGAACTTTCGAGTCGAGAGTGGTCAAATAGACAATCCTAGTATCAATCAAGGTCAAGTCGAGTCAAGTCAAGCCAAGTGATCCAGTCAAGTCAAGTCGAGTCATGTCACGTCAAGCTCGTACTCAATATAATGAACTATACAAGTGATAAATGAAAATAAGTACAAGTGTAATGATTGTGTATAATGAGCATATACAAGTAAACAGAGTAAATAGCTGATAACATAAAAGTAACAACAGTATATAAACATGCATAAATAAACTGTATATATTGGCAAAGTATACTTGCTTGGAGTTTTGTCCAATATGTGCTGTGACTGCAAGTTTACAAAGTTATATCCAAGTCTAGGCATGAACTACAGTTGCTATAGTCACCAAGAATCTACCATAACCCAAAATAACCAATCAAGAGTCAAATACATAAATTAGGTTATGAAAGTTAAGGCTTTGCCTTGAACTAGTTTATACTAATGGTTAACTATTACTAGGACTTGTCAATTGACAGAAACACCCTTTGTGCGAGCATCCCTATAGCTTACCAACCTATTAGCCACCATTCTAACACTCTATAAGGTTATCTACAAGTCCCAAACTAAAATTGTACAATCACAAATGTGTGACTTACCGCCTACGGGTGAAAAGTCCAACACTAGCCCAACCTGTAAGTCTAACCTATGTGTCAAGTATGTTTGTTCTAGGATATACCCTATGTGATAAAAATAGGTTTTCTAACAAGGATTTCAGTGCTAAATATGTACGTAAAGTTTGACATAGGTTTGAATAATATATCATAAGAAAAAGTTAGGCTAAACATGGTTTGAACCCTAAATGTGAATTCTGGAATTATCTTTATGTCGCCCTAAAATGTGGTGTAAAGCCTATAAATTTAAGGAAGTACCCTAGAAAATTTATATGACTTGATAGGGAATTTGTTAAGTTCAGAATCATATTGGATTTAGGTCAATAACATAAAATTTTGCACATAAATTGTCGCGTGCAATCACAACGTATCAATTCTGGAATCAGTGAACAAAGTGTAAAATTGTGATATTAACCTCAATATTTTCCAAAATACTATATAATGAAAATTTAAGAAAACAAAGGGGACATATATAGGTCTCATTTAATGTAGGTTTTATGATCAAAATGTTAATTAAAGGGGGTGTAAAATAGTTCACAATGGTGAAAGACCGATTCTTGATTTTTCGGAATAATGTGCATTTGTCCAATTAAAATGACATTTTAACATGTTAACATATGGTTTCTACCTAGGGAATTAACTAACATGTTGTACCCTAAGTTTTGATTCATAAAAATGAAGAAAACATAGGGTACATACTTATTTTTAAGGACGCGGACAACGGTGGACATCGGTAATTTCCAAAGGACTCCGTTTATGCACTATGTGTCGTACGGCCTCTACGGAAGGTTAAATGAAATAAAGATAATAATTTTATATGGAATCGAAGTAATTGACATAGGTATGCGATGAAAAAGGTTCGGAGGAGTTTACCTAGTGGTTTGGGTTGTGCACCACGTTCTTTGCACAGTTTGTTCAGTCAACCACCCTGCTGGATACTTTGTCGTGTGACATCGATTAGGGGTACAAAACACCAAGAACACCCTATAAAAATATATGGTTGGAAAGGTAAGAGGTAGAGTAAGAAGTTTCATAAATGAGTTAAGGGGCTTACCTATTGATTTATGGGCACAAACTGTTGTAGAAGACAGCCCTATGCAGCAGAATTCCAGCACCTCCCTACTAAATATAGGTGCACTTGTGGAGGATGAATGGAGTTGAAAATGGATTGTAAATGACTTGGAAAGGACATAGGGCTGTAGGGGAGGTTGTGAGGGAGTGGAACCTTGAATTAGGAAGAGTGGGACGAAGTATAATGGTAGTTTTAGCAACTACTAAGGAGGTGGTTCTCTCCAAAACCGTGACCACCCAAAGGGGGTTGGCAACTTATGTAAGATGTTGTCCCCACTTATTTGTTGTTGTCCACTAGATGTTTGGGTGCATTAGTTGAGTTTAAGTACACTAGATTAACTAAGTCTTGTTTTGGTTAGGGTTGGGTTGGTGGTCATTTGGTTCACCTATTTAAGCTAAACCTATGCACATACATCACCCAAACCGAAAGGATTGACCCATTTGTATGTGGTTGTGCACAATATGTTTTGGTCCATAAATTAGGTTCGAACCCTCTAGGTTTAGTTAATTAAGTCCACAATATATTAGGATCGAGTTGGGGTACCATTTGGCTTTTGTATCGGGCTATTTCGTTGCAACGATAGACTCGTGTAACTCACCGACTAGTTTACTTAGAAAAATATTCTAGTAGTTTATGAGTGTTTAGGGAGTGTGTAGGGGTCCATTTAAGTAGAACACAAGCTACATGAGTGATCTAGGGTTAGTCTAGATCATGATGCTCCTATGGATCGAAGGGTTCAGGTCGAAATTGTGTCCCTAATTTCATTTGGAACAGACATAGATATATGATCAAATATTAAAATATGTTTTTTTATGTGAGTGTTGTGTTATTAAAATGAAGCACAAAGAGACGTATCTGAGTGGGAAATAAATGGTACAAGTCTAGAGGAGCTCAAATAGGTCATAAATACTAATTTTATTGGGTAAAACTAACTAGTGTTGTGCTAGCAATCTCAAAGGTACGAAAATGGGTACTTAAAAGCTATAATAATATAATACCCTCAAACTAAATATCTATTAACCCTAATTATAAACTAATAACCTTAATTACTTATGTAAATTTTTAATGAATCTTACACTCTCTTTTGCCTTCACACTTATAAATTGAACTCTACTTATATTTGTTGCTATATTCAATGAGTTTTTTAAATACTAAATAAAAAGAATCAAGATAAAAGAGAGTAATATGATTATTGTTAACTTGCTTTATATGAACATGTATTATTGTACTACTATTATAGATATATGAAATATAGTGTTTTTGTTATGTTACTATATGGAATTTAATGATTGTTGTTATGTTATCTTGTGGAATATTATAATATTGTTGCAGAGAAACAGAATGGTATAAATGTGACTTGGTGCCACCGAATGGTCAGATGTATGTGGTTTGGTACAACATAATGGTCGGATGTGGTTGTACCACAAAATGATATAGATGTGGCTTGGTGCCACGGAATAGTATTGATGTGGCTTGGTGCCACGAAATGGTAAGGTTGTGGCTTGGATCCACGGAAGGGTTGAATGTGTTTGGAATGGGTTAGGACCGATGGGTCATCGATCATAAATAATAGTGAATAGATATTTATATTGCTTTATTTTAGTTTTTGTGCCATGTATATATTTTATAGTTAAACTGTTCACTCATATTTCATGGTTATGGACAAGTTGTACAAAAGGTTTGACTTTTCTCGAAGGGAGTCCGAGGCACTAAAATTGATTCGGCCTAGGAGAAAAGTATGTGGATGTGCTTCATGCACATGATATTACGGGATCTTCAGTGGGGCTAGCTACTGGACTGGAAGGGTGTGTCGTAATACGGACAATTCGGGACCTTCGGTGCTAGTGACCTTCATATAGTTAGGATGTATGCTAATATCACATGTTTGTAGGCCTAGTAATTTGATACATGTATATTTTATGAAGGCTAACGAATGTCTTGTGCAAGGACACACTTATGACACCTTTATATATTATAAATAATGACATGGAAGGATGGTAGTATTTGATAAGATTCATTGTATCGATCGACATATTTATGTTTCATATATAGATGTTTACGAGTTGTTAATTGATCATAAGACAATCATAAGACAAGATTAAAAATACCACGTAATAATTTGCATGCTCTCACATAATCAACCATATTGGTGTTAGTTGTGTTTGGTTACCGCTGCTCATTAGTGAATTTTCCAATGTGTTAACCCCCAACTCCATAGGTAGGGGAAGCCTCTTAGACATACTGAGCCATATTGGTTTTAGTTGTGTTGGGTAAAGGCTTTTTTTTATTTATAAATAACATAATGTATGGAACATTGTTGATTGTATTAGTTTCACGAGTTATAAGCCTCGTGGCATTGTTCTTTGTAATGAGATCCATTATTGTAATGTCGAATTATTCTTTTGGCATAAGAGTCGTAATTTTGCTGCAAATTATCAATAAAGAATTTTTTTTATATCGTGTGTCTATCAATTTTTCTGCTTATTTCTACTGTAATGACTTTGTTTCTGAGACCATTTTATCAAGCATTTTGGTTCTTGCCTTGTACGACAACACGTCTAGTGTCAACTTTCGATTTTTCCCTATAAAAATACTATTGCGACTAGTCAAGTTTGGTCTAATAATTTACTAATCAAAGGATCAAATTACTTCCTGAGATTTTACAAAGATACATAAGGGATACAGGAGGTTTTACCAGAGTAATTGGATCGAATTTATGTTGCACAAAGGGGGGAGAACGAGCCTCTCAAAATCGGCCTAAATGATAGTCAGATTTTGTCATATTGTTGCTATGTTATCCAATTCTTCCTCCTCTGGCTCTTTGGAAGCTGTTCTCGGGCGAGCCTAGGATTGGCGGCGACACAAAGGGTGGGGGATATGGTTCTCATGTGTAGGAGAGCGACTTCCTGGCATGGCGGTGTTGCGGAGGTCTGCCATCGTCAACAAGTCGAAAACTGCTATTTTTTTAAGCTACAGTTGACATGGGTTGGCTTGGCCTGACGACGGTGCTAGGGGGTTCTGGCGGCGGGGAGGAAGGAGGAGGTTGTTGGCATAGGTTTGGGCAGTTCTTGATCTCTCTCATTGATTATACGAGTGGGGCTCAGTTTAAATTCATAGAAGATGATCCATTAATTTGAATCAAAATGAACTATGTTCATTGTAGTTTAAGATTGTTTGTGTTTTATTTATTTATTTAATTTTATTTTCTTCAGGATTACTCATTTAGTTTTTTTTTTAATCTGTAGGTTATTTTAATTCGTTTAGTTACTAATTTGTCTGGCTCTGTATATCTTTTAGTTAGCAACTAAATACATTTTTATTAGGTTAAGTACATTGTTAGGCTTGGATTTTTATTAGATAGTATTATTAGCATCTAATTATAATTAATTGAAGAAATTTGAGGGGGTTTACACTACTCGCCGGCATGTCCCTACCGAGTTGACCCGATCGACCACCGAGAATCTTCATGTTGAAATTAAAAAAAAAAACTATTTATACATCCAAAATATTCTTCCAAAGTATTTCTTCTTATGTGGCAACTTACGTGTCATCTGACATAGCAGCTGATAAAGCAAATTTTAAAATTAAAATTAAAATTAAAATTAAAATTAAAAAAGGTTAACATTAACATTTAATTTTAAACTAATATTAACATTAACATAATTAATTTTTTTGGTTAAAATTTATCATGTTAGCTGACATATCAGATATCACAGCTGCCACGTAAGGAGGGATAATTTGAAACAACATTTTGGAGGTAACTCTAAAAAAAACCTTGACGCTACTGTTGTTTCCTTAATATAAGGAGCAGAAGAATTATCCACGGTTTCAAAAAGTTTGTTGTGAGGATTTATATTCGACTTTGGGATACTAGTAATGTTACCATGCTTGCTTGCTACTATTTACTATTTTTTATGTTTATCAATGTTTACACTGTTATGGTGTTTGGTAGTGATATATGGACAAAGGAATATCTTTAGTATGCATGTGAACTTTTCAAATACTGTTCAACCTCTACTGTTCAACAATTGTTTGCTAATAGTCGCGCACCTCACGCATCGACTGTCCGTTATTTGTCTAGTCCTCATGTGAAAAATTGATGTTCTAAAGACATTATATATGGGTCGTTTATTCTTGTCAAATGCTAGATTTTCATTGTTACTGTTATGTATATTGCTATAGATCTTGCTCTTTTTTTACCTTCCTTATAGCTATGGTCATGATATATTTCTTAGTTGTCTTCTCTTTACTTTCATATCATGTTAGTGTTAGTAGCTATACCATAATGTGCACCTATATTGTATTAATGTGCTTTGCTTATTGACTAGACACGTTGACCATTTCAGACTACTGATTACCGTACGCATCATGGTTCCCACAATGGATATGTGACTGTCTTAGGAGACCAACTTTGATGTATAGTATAGTTAGCTTCTTTTAGAACACTTATATTTAATTAGTAAGTTTATACCCGATATTGAATTCTTAAGTATTATTGGATATTAAGATTATTATGTCTTGTTCTTTCTTTTATATTTTTTATAGTTGTATTGTTATTCTAGGGATAGTAAGTTGTGATTAAATATTAAAATTGTTTTAATAGGGGGTTGTTTAGTTGCACGAAAGTACAGGAAAGTAGAAAAATAGAGTTTGTGTACGCGATGCGTACTTATAAATTTTGACTTTCAAAATATTGTTTGGTAGGTCGAATTGGAAGTGGAGAAAAAAATAAGTTCGATTATTTGGATGGTTCTTGAAAGTTAAAACAAGGATGTCGACTATTGAAAGTAGATGTCGCTTACACACAAATATATAATTGTCATTTAAACCTATATAAAATTTATCAAATGATTACTATTTATTTTAATTGACATATAATTATTGGATGTAAATTTCTAAAATTAAAACTAAAAAATTGTAGTGAACAAAATCGTATTCAAAATTAATTTTGTTGACAAATATTGTAATAATTTTTTAAAATTTATTATTCCAATTTTTTGTTACACAACATTTTAGTTTACTCCAAAATTTAATTTACTCATAAAAATATCCCTTTTTTTTTTTTTTTTTTTTTTTTTTTTTTTTACTTTCATGCAACCAAATGTCCGAACTCTCCAGTTTCATCTCCACTTCTCCAATTTTTCGCGGAGGTGAAAAGTAATATTTTCTCAACCGACTTGAAACTACATTGGACAAATAAATAAAAAAATTAGTTTTCCACTTTTGCAACCAAACATCCGTACTTGAACGAGTTTACCATGAAACTGTAAAATCGGTTGAGTTTCTCGACATGAAACTTCTACCAGTCACATAAAAAACTGAAGTGAGTTTTACGTCATGAAATTGCCACTGGTCAGGTAAAAAAAGAAGAAGAGACTTTTAAGTGTTGTTACCAAACGTCCGAACTCTAAACAAAATGGGAAAGGTTTATCCATAATTTCCACATTCATTCAACCAAACACCCTCTAAAAAAAGAGTTGCAAATTAGAGCGATCATAATATAGCTTCCAAAATAACCCCCAGTTCTGTACTTCCAGGTTGCATGTAACAAGATTACTTTGTATAAGGGTATCAGATTTAGACCTAATTAGACTTTGGATACTGTATTTGTCCGTTTTAAACTCTGTTATTCGAATTTTTAGTGACACATATTAGTAACAAAATTGGACTTTCAGTTACGATTTTTTTTTTAATGATGAATGTCCATCATTAATGTGTGAGTAAAAATATTCGAGTATTCAAAAGTCTAAAAGTACAAATCCAGAGCCTAAAATCTAATTAGATCTAACGTCTGGGACCCTTAAACAAAATAATCCCATGCAGCGCGACATGTGCAAGTTCACACCCTAAGTATAGTGATTGGTCATGATCACTCTTGTTAGTTCCTCTTCCTCGCCTGAGTTTCTGCTGCAGCGCACAGACGCGTGCAAGTCCACACCCAAAGTCCCAACCATATAGGTCAGGTCTGATTCAGAAACACCTCTCTCTCTCTCATCAATGGATTTCACTCGCGGAAAGAAGCCGGACCTTTACTCCACCGTCGTCATCCACGACTCCGGCGGATCCTCCGACGAGGACCCCTCCTCCCTCCCTCCCCTCCTCCGGCGTCTCCCCAAGGACTTTGGCGCTGCCGAGTCCTCCGACTCCGACTCCGACTCCGACTCCGTGTCCGCCTCGATCTCCGGCACATTCATCGTCAAGAAGGACAGATCCGCCACCGCCAATGATTCCATGCCTTCCCCCCGCCGGTCTCTCCGCTCACCATTCGACGACCTCCGCCGTGACAGCCCCAGGGCCCGGTCCGAGATGTCGGGCGACTCGATGGAGGAGGCGTCGGTGTCGGGGACGTTCGTGAGGAGGACCGCCGGCGGCGGCGGCGGCGGAGGGGGGTTCGGGTCGCCGTTCATGAGCGAGGCGGTGGAGAGCATGAGAAGCGGAGGGGGGAGGGAGGAGAGGAAGCAGCAGCAGCAGGCGAGGAGGAAGGCTTCCGTGAGCTCGGTGCCGGAGAGCATCACGAAGGAGGACCCGACGACCAAGTACGAGCTGCTCCACGAGCTCGGTGAGTGGTTTCTACCATTGAGATTTGGAAAAGAGAAATCTTTGATAGTATAACTGTAAGGAATGTTGGATCTAACAAATAACAAGCATGGAAAAAATTTAAGCTTTAAACCTCTGCAATTTTAAATAAAATGTGTCCGGAAAATGACAGTAGCTGAATTGAGTGTTAGTAAAAATTCCCAACTCTGTATCTTAAGACTTGAGTGTTAGACTCTGTATCTTAGACTCTGAAATTAAAATATAAAATAACGATCTAACTGAGACCGAGGCTTGAACTTGGTTCAATGTCAAAGACAATATTCGTTCCGTACTGGTGTTTACGGTTTAATGACGATTAGTCTCCCAGGATCAGTGTTGTAAAAATCCCTCTAGGCGGCCGACTAGTCCCCGACTAGTCGCTAGTCGGCTGCCGCCGACTCGACTAGGGGCTAGTCCCCGACTAGTCACTTGTCGGCCACCGTCGACTCGATTAGGGGCTGGTCCATCCAAAAATTGGCTAAATTGGTACTAGTCTGGGCTGCCGTCGACTTCATCAAGGCAGTCATCGTCGACTCTTTACTTTGTTGCTGCCTTTTTTCTATTTTTGAAAAAAGTGACTAGCTTACTCTTTTTTTATTTTTACTTTTTCTTTGTTATCTCTTTGCTACTGTTGTTGTGGCTCTTTTTTTAATTTTTGCTTGTTACTTTTTTTTTTGCTTCTGCTTGCTACTGCGGCTGTAACTCTCCGTGCAAAATAGTAAGTTGTTAACATATTATTTAAAGATTTATCGAAATAGAAATTTGTGCAAAATAATGAATAAGAAAATGCACTGCAAAAACTAAAAGTTCAACAATTAACATATTATTTTTTAAAATATTTTATAACATATTACATATATATTCATTAAAATTCTAAACCGACTAGTCCCCGACTAGTCCTCGGGTAGTCCGATTAATCCGTAGTCCCCACAAACCGACTAGCGGCCGACTAGCGATTTTTACAACCTTGCCCAGGATACAACGATTTTTCTCTTTCGGTAGCAGCACTTCACACCGCAGGAACTGGACGAAGCAGTGTTGGTAGTCCCTCTCTCACTTAGACATAATGCTAGATGGATGAATTAGTTTGGATTCGTCTTTCCAAACACTCATAGGACTATCCTTTTTTAAGGGATGAAAAGACACAAAATATAAAGAGACATTGTTTGGAAGGAATACACCCTTTCGAATAGATACAATGTTTGGAAGGGACACAACCTTTCCAACAGACACCTATTGAAAATTTACAAAAATTAATTAAAATATTTTTAATTAAATTTTCAAGTCAATTTTTCATTCACTTTTCAACAATGAGAATACTAACATGGATGGGTGGATAGGATAATAAATGAGTGAAAATCCGTTGGAAGTTGGTGGTGCAATGTGAGGATGAGACAAGATGAGATGAGAGAATCTTCTTGGTGATTGATTTGTTTTATTGTAGTTTCTAGGTGAAATTTGGTTTTTGTTATTAAAAGATCAGGAAAAGAAGAGTATTTGATAGTAAGTGTCAACAATGCTGACATTTAAGAACCTGAAACTCTAAGGGTCTAATTGGCAATGGTGTTTTCACCTGTTTTAGGGGATTTTTGAGCCGGCCATTTATGAAGTATTTAAAAAATAATCTATTTGGTAGTTTCTTTGAGGCACTGGTTTTGGTCGGCTCAACCACCCCCCACCTCCCCAACCCAACCCAACAAAAACGTGTAGTATAATTTTTTGTGTCTTTAAACACCCAAAATCGATGGGTTTTGGGGTTTCTATTATTTTCTTCCATTTATACCCTCATCAAAAAAATCATAATTACAACTACCTAAAATAGTCTAATATCTTATTTCCTCTTTCTAGTATTTGTTGTGACCATGAATTTAATATCCATAAATAACATAGGTAAGGGTTATTGAGCAAAATAGGGTTTGTTACTTGTTCTTCTTGTGTGCATGCAGGGGTTCTGTTGCTTGCAGCAGGGGTTTTGTTGCTTGCAGCAGCCTCCAGTGGCCTTTCGCAGGAAGGGTGGTTGTGGACGGGATGGTGGAGTGTGTGTTGGGGAGGGTGGAGGGTGGTAGGGCGAGGAAGAATGGGATAGGGGACGAGGGTCACAATCGCAGTGGGGCAATGCTACGAGAGCAACGGAAGCCACAATGGGTGGTGGTGCGGGGTGATGCTAGGGCCAGGGTTAGGGTTTGGATGATGGTGGGCTAAAGAAGAACGGACACTCCAAAATTCATGCCATGTCCGTCTAGTGTCGTGTTGGACACACGTATCGTACACTCCATGGACACTGCGAAATACACTTGGACACACCAAAATAGGTGCCAAATTTGTGTCGCCGTGTCTCTGAAACGTGTCTTGTCTAATTTGTGTATGTGCAATTAGCTGCATTTTCATATTTATGTTGGCTACTTCATGGTGTTAAAGTATTAAAAAAAGTTTATGGTACTATTGCGAACAAAAAGAAATGCTTGTGCTCAAGTGATAATAGAGGAAAGTTCATGGTATTTAAATGCAAATTAGCTCAAAACACATTACAATAATAGGGTAGTCTGCAGAGTTGCATTTTATAAATGTGATTTCATTAAGATGCATTTGGAGGTTCGATGTAGAGAGTTTGTTGTCGGTGCGCTTTGGTTTTTGTTAGGAAAATATATTTTCTATAGCACTTGTAAGGGATGTTAACAAACTATTGAGAACATTGAACTTTAAGATTTAATCTCTGCAATATGATAAGGAAAAGGGAGGTTTTTTATAGCCAATTTGAGGTATCCTGATTAAAATAGTTCCTTTTCCTTCTAAAATAGACTTAGAATATCATCAAAATAGGATGGTTTCCAGAGTTCAGTTATAAAATGCAATTTGATTAGATATGTCTAGACTTAGAAATATCATCAAAATAGGATGGTTTCCAGAGTTCAGTTATAAAATGCAATTTGATTAGATAATTCGTGTTTTCTCTAGTTAAAATATCGCTTTGCTTTTTGATCTCTGCTGCAGAGAGTGTTTGAGGCAATGAAGTTTGAATTTTTAGGAAAAATAGATTTTTATGATAACTGTAAAGAATGCTAACTATTAAGAACACAAAACTTTAAGCTTTAATCCCTGCTATATGATAAGGACCATTGTCACTAAAGGACGCCTAGGCGAGAAACATATGGGTAAGAGGTTGTGTCTCTTGTAAGCAAATCACACGTCTTGCTTTTGTTACGAACAAGTGTGACCTTGTATAAGACATGTAAAAATTAGCAAAACAAAGCAGTCTGGTCTAGGTTTGTTCTTGTTATACATGCACCTTGCTTTGCTGGCTCAAGCACACCTTATTGTTACACTTTGCGCCTAGGTCTTAAAGGACATTGGCGCCCAAGTGTGGTTTTCGCTAAGGGGATATTTTGTGGTAAATTGAAGCTTTAATCGCTGATTTAGATAGTCTCAGTGTAGCGAAATTGGGTTATTGCTGCTATAAGATGAGGGAAAGAGATTTTCTTTCCTAACTGTAAAGAATGATCATTTAAGAACATCATACTGTACACTTTAAACCTCTGCTATACGATAAGGAAAGGAGGGATTTACATATGTTTTTATTGACTTAAGAGAAAATTTATGATAGAGTTCCCATGGGGATAATCTGGTGGAATTTGAAGAAACAAGTCTATGGTAGCTATATTGAAATTATTAAGGATATATATGATGGAGTTACGACGACCGTATGAAATATTAAAGGAGATAACAAACCATTTTCTATTATGTTAGCTTACATCAAGGATCAAGATTAAGTCATTACCTTTTTGCGCAAGTTATGGATGAAATTACTAGACATTTCTTAGAGGAGGCTCCATGATGTATAATGTTTGCTGACAGTATTGTGATGATCAAGCATAAGACATTAAAATAAAGGTGTGGAGAGAAACTTTAAAAACTAAGGATTTTAAAGTTAACATGACAAAACATAGTATATGAATGTAACTTCAACTGGAAGTCAAAGATAAATTAGGGTCAAATAGAAATGTGGGGAGTACGTATAGATGTATAAGAAATTCTTGGGAGTGATAGTTTTATATTATTAGGATCAATCATTCATCTAGAGATTGAGAATGATACCGTGCATAGAATTAAAAGAGGATGGTTGACATGGAAGGGTACTTATGTAGTATTTTGTGACCAGAAGACACCCTTGAAGTTGAAAGATTTTTTTTTATATGAGCTATAAGACCTACCATGCTTTATGGATTTGAGTGATGGGAAATTAAGAACATCTAAAGAAATTATCGTAGCTAAAAATAAGCATGCTAAGATGGATGAGTGTTAATGCAATGAAAGATAGCGGTGAGCAATCATGGTCCATTTTGGTTTGGTTTTCAGGTCAACCATGAACTGGACCGTTATCCATTGGTTCTCTAAAATTAAGAACCAGATCGAACCCTCTGAACCTATAGATACGAACCAACCCAATCTGTCAATCTCGATTCAATTCGGTTCTTTTAATCAGTTCTGCACATTAAACGAAATATGCTAAAATATATCAAATGCTTTTCTTACATGTATTTAAATATTTATATAAGAAACATGTCCAAAATTTGTTTATGACATTTCCTAATCCACTATCAATCCATTTTTTTACCAATCATAATTTTTAATCCATAAGTCATTTTAGTATAGTTGATTCGGTTCCGGTTCCAAACGTTTTTATAGTTTTGAAATCCGGAACTGGACTTGGAAATAAAGCTAAAAAAGAACCTAACCGAATTAGACCATGAACAATAAAAACCCGACCAACCCAACCCAACCCAACCCAACCCATGGTTTATCAGTTCGGTTCAGTTCGGTTCTTTCTCGGTTCTTGCACATCACTAGTCAAAGATAGGGCAAGAAAGGAGTGTATTTGTGGGAAGTCAGGACTGGCTCCAATCAAGGACAAGATAAGGGAAATTGTCATAGTAGTTTGCAGTCTTTGGACATGTACGATGGAGACAAATGGATGCACCAATAGATAGGTGGCAGTCTTTGGACATGTGCAATGTGTAATGCCCTATCCCTCTCAGTTCAACCAGAGGAATCGAAACGCAACGGCATAAGCAACGGCGTTTGGACTTGGCTATGCAACGACTTGCTCGAAATTTCGCTTGGTCGATGCGACTCCTCGTTCAGGTGGATGGTTCGATGAACTTGCCTCAGCTTGGCCTGCACACTAATAAAATTGAGTTTCATATGCACTGAATAGGTCTAATGTCACACCCCAGTCCCAAAATACACGGGACCAGGCTACGTGACAATGGCCAGCTACGCATTTATGCGGACTCCAGTCCGACTCGAATACGTATAAGCTATAAAGATCAGAGCAAGTGTCTAAAATATCTATAATATGCATCCACAATTCTATCTAAACTAGAACAAAACTGATAGAAATAATCACGAAAGATTGGAGTGAGAAGGCGTCATTAGTCGATACATGAAATCTTGAAGATGTAAACCCTCAATATCCTATGTCAGATCTCAGCATATACCTGGAAGGAAACCAGGTTCTTAGTGGGACGTAGCAAGATACATAATATACATGCCGAAATGAAGTACAGTAAATAACATGTGAAGGAAGCAACATGTGAACCAGGTAATAAACAGGGATCAAGGTAATAATCAAGTGATCTAGTAATACTACAACTAGCAGGCTATCTAGTGTGTGTGAGATGCACTTGAGGACAACGTTCGACGCAGGGGCTGTCTATAGGATCTAGGGTAGTCGTTCAGTGGCGCTCCTTCGGGCACCTGTCATGCATCAACATCAAAGTGAACTCTGCTCGTAGCCCCTATACCTAGTGACTGTCCTCCCCACCCAATGATACTGTCCGTGTCACATCCACGACACGTCAGTCCGACTCTAACAAATGATAAGTCCGAAAATCCAGTCAAACATGTATACATAAAATAATCATCAAGTAAACATCTAGTGATCATAAACGAGTCTCCTATATGTCATGCAATGTGAATCCGTGTCTCATGTCTATGTGTCAGCGGGTATGATCATATAAGGATACAAATGAAAGCATGTGAATCATGTAGAGCAGTATATCCAAAATGAACGACTGATAAGAAAACAAATATGTAAATAATGTATATCAAATTGGCAAGGTATACTTGCCTGGAGTTTGTCCAAACTGTGCCGAGACTGCAGTACGAAAGTCTAACTGTTACGGGTCGGTTCCGGTGAACCTTTACCCATTACTCGCATGGACCAGCAAAAAGGAAGGACACACAAGATATTGCTAAATAATTAGTTCCCTTTCAAATAAGATATTGCTAAATAATATCTTTCCTATCAAGGAAAGATATTATTAGTAATAATTAGTTTCCCTTTCAAATAAGATATTGCTAAATAATATCTTCCCTATCAAGGAAAGATACTATTAGTAATAATTAGTTTTCCTTTCAAATAAGATATTGCTAAATAATATCTTCCTTATCAAGGAAATATATTATTAGTTTTATGTAGTTTTCTATCCAACAAATCGTAGCCATCTGTAGGACCGATTGTAGGAACGAGTTGTAAAGCACAATACTCTAGAGGGGGGTGAATAGAGTAGGCAGCGGAAATTAACTATTTAAAAATGTTAGTAACAAGATCACAGATAATATATCACAGATATGTAAATGAAAAGTAGAGAGTAGAGAGCAAACGCAAACACAAGGATGTATACTGGTTTCCCTCTGTTGAGGACTAGTCCAGTCGGTAGAACTCTTGCTACCAGTTGAATCCACTATAGAAAATTACCACAAGTTTTCATCCGAAGATCTTGCAACTTCTACAACGCGAGCTTTGATTCGAAGTACTCGACCAACTTCAATTGTGAAGTGTGTAACTTCAATCAAGCCTCCGATTACAACCACTCTGAAACTTCTAGACCGTACCGTACTGGCAAATCGACTAGAGGATTGTAACTGGCTTGGGATCTGAAAATGAAAGCTCAGAATACTTTGGAAGAAGTAGTAGGCTGATAGAGAAGAGATATGAAAGTGAATTGGTGTGTTGAAATGATCGAAATCCTTCTCTATTTATAGTTTTTTCAAAGGCAGAATTCTGACAGAATTCGGGCAGAATTCGGGCAGAACTCTATGAGAAAATCTCGGTGGGATCCGTCACTGCAGGGAGACCAAGTTCAAAAAGCAACGTTCACTAACCGAACTCTGGCCGAACTCTGGCCGAATTCGGGCCGAACTCTGGCCGAATTCTCCTGGAGTTCTGTTGGAGTTCTGTCAGGGTTTTTGCAAATTGGTTTTTGGGCTTTTTGAAAAGTCAAACAGTTAGGAAGTAGTTTGGGCTTTTGTAAGTGGGCTTGTTTTCAAAATGAAAGGGTATTTTGAAAACGTTTCTTGGGTAGCCTATTTACCAGTACGATGCAGTGTACATCGTATTCCTAGACTCAATAAATATGAAAAATACATTGATCAAATAGGAAAACCAAGAGCCCTTTGATGACGTCTTTCTTCAAATATTTGAGCAGACTTGAAGACGCCTTTTTCACTGACGGTAATCGTCCAAAGATAAACAGATCTGGAAATCTGAATACCTTTCGGGGGCTTCGCCCCCAAACCCCTGACGGGGGGCGCTGCCCCCTCGACCCCTGTCCGCTGACCGGGCAGCGGAACCCCCGATGCGAGGCCCCGGATAGGTCGTTAGGCGGTTCAGAGAAATCTTCTTGTGTAACACCGTCTTTGGCCCATCATTGCATATGTCCTGGTTTGACAAAGCTTGATCATGCTTACAGCATGTCTACAAATACATGTTAGACAAACGATCTTTGGCCCATCATTGCATATGTCCTGGTTTGACAAAGCTTGATCATGCTTACAGCATGTCTACAAATACATGTTAGACAAACGAAACCAATATGATACAAGCATAGCAATATTGATATTAGGACAATGCTAATATTAGGACAATGCTAAGTTTAAGTAGCAACTAGCAACATAATAGTGATTACATGAATATTAGTGATGTCATTATGTTAAACTTAATTGATTAGCCATATTCAAAAATATGATATAATCATTGGGCTAACACCATCATCTATCTATATATAGAGGTGTAAATTCTATTGAGAGATATCAAAGAAAAGTTTAACCAAAGAAATAGGCGGTACTTCTCCCGATCTGAGAAGCGTCTGCGTCTGCGATAAGGCGCAATACCAAGGCCGACATGTCACAAGACCCGACGGCTTTTTCTTCATCGTTTTCGTTCCATCGTCCAGTTACGCGTGCCTCTTCGCCAAGCAAGAGAAGCACGTAAAAAATTGGTATAAGAGCAGTTCGATACTCCCGACCTCATAGTGCCTCCACCACCATCCAACGATGAACGCCTCCTTCGACTCGAGGCCACCATCGACGGCATCCGCAAGCGTCTCGACGCCCAGGCCGAGTACTGATGCGATCAATACCTCCATCGTCGACCTCACCACAAAGATCAACGCGTTGCTCACAAACTCGAGGACCACCGCAACCGGCCGCGGCGTCTCACCCCATCACAGCACCAACCCCCGCCGGCAGGGCCCACCCGACAGTGGCAGCCCCATAGCGGGGACATCAGCATGCCGACGACAGGCCCTCCCCCTGGCCTGACAGCCCCTCGCGGGGCCTGCACCACCCTGAAAGACCCCCACTCCGCTTCGACAACCCCTAGCGGGGCCGCCCCCGCTTCGACAGCCCCCCTGGGGTCTCCGCCCCACCGCGGCGATTACCGCGACCCCTTCCACGACGACGACAGATACCGTCGCCTGCCTGACCCTCGCCACATCTACGAGGGGGCCGAACGGCGTGGAGGCCGAGGCGACGTAGGCGAGGGACGCTGGCTACCGCGCTTCCCACGTCTCGACTTGCAACCTTACGACGGCACCGACGATCCTTTACTTTGGGTACGTCATTGCGAGCGGTTCTACGAACTCCACCGCATTCCAGAGGATGAGCGAGTCCAAATGGTGGGACTCAAACTTGAAGGCAAGGCCCAGTCCTGGCTCGATGGGTAGGCTGGATCGATTGGGGGCGCTTTTACGACGAGCTTCTTATCCGATTCAGCATACCGATGCATCGAGTTCTGTGCCTGTCCAGCGACGAGGAGATCGACATCTACATTTTCGGCTTGACGACAACCATGGGCCGGGATGTGCACCGCGACCGGCTAATAACCCTCGCACAGGCAATGCGGTACGCGCGCGAGGCGGAGCATCGGTGGGCGGAAGGCGGCACCTCAGCCGTGCCTGGAAGCCTCAATCGCGGTGAGCGATTCCTGTCCGCGTGCTACGCGGCACCCCAGCAGAGACCGGCCCTCCCGGGCCCTTCTTTCAGCAAACTGGCCTCTAGCAGCGGGTCCCATGCTCCAGGGCTCTCTGCGGCAGGGCCGGCACCTCAGGGACAGTCGTCCTGGCCACTTTAGCTGGCTCATCGACCCCCAGACCGGTTTCCCGTCGACTCAACGCAGTTGAGATGACTGAACGCAAAGCGAAGGGACTCTGCTTCAACTGCGACGGGACCTTCTTCCCCGGGTACTGCTGTAAGTATCTTTTTTATCTAGAGGTACCAGAAGCTGAAGAGACCGCTTTCTTAGGGGAAGAGTTCGACGAGGACAGCCGACCGTCAATCTCCGGCTTAGCCGTCCATGACCATAAAGAGGGGAGGATGCGACTTCTCATTCAGATCATCGAGGTAATACTTCTTTGCTTAGTTGATTTGGTGAGCACTCACAACTTTGTCAGTTGCTATGCTGTACAAAGACTCGGCTTGTGCACGACACCAGGTGCAGCAAGAACGGTCCAGGTTGCAAACGGAAAGGAGCTGCCTTGCTTCGGGGAGCTCGACATACTAACCGTTACAGTGGCAGACTATGCCTTCACAGCCCCTTCATGGTCATCCCTTTCGATCATTTTGACATCATTTTAGGCGTCGAATGGCTCAAGACACTAGGCGAGATCGGGTCGGACTTCCGACACCTCACCATGTGCTTCACCTTCCAGGACCGCGACATCCTGCTCTCGGGCCTCTCCCATCACGATGATCAGTCCATTACGGTCACGGCCATCCATACTAGCGACGAACCACCTCTCCAGACCCGCCTCTACAACGTCTACCATGTCTTCTTGCTGAAGCCATTCCATGGTCCATCATCAATGGTAGTATCAGCCTTAATCGCTGACCTCATACCAAGCGAACACCCGGTCCCGGCGGAGATACTTGATACTCGGATGATTGTTGACAAATGTGAGTACTTGGTTCGCTGGGCAGAAGAAACCGCTGATGATGCTACATGGGTCCAACACGACACCCTCGAGCGCCGTCATCCCGGCTTTCAGTGCGAGGACGCGCTAAGTTTGAAGGGAGGGAGTATTATTACTAGTCGGTTTGGGCGAACCTTTACCCGATACTCGCATGGACCAGCAAAAGGGAAGGACACACAAGATATTGCTAAATAATTAGTTCCCTTTCAAATAAGATATTGCTAAATAATATCTTCCCTATCAAGGAAAGATATTATTAGTAATAATTAGTTTCCCTTTCAAATAAGATACTGCTAAGTAATATCTTACCTATCAAGGAAATATATTATTAGTAATAATTAGTTTTCCTTTCAAATAAGATATTGCTAAATAATATCTTCCTTATCAAGGAAAGATATTATTAGTTTTATGTAGTTTCCTTTCCAACAAATTGTAGCCATCCTTTATCTATATATAGTGGTGGGAATTCTATTGAGAGATATCAAAGAAAGTTTAACCAAAGAAATAGACGGTACTTCTCCTGATCTGAGAAGCGTCCGCGCCTGCGATAAGGCGCAATACCAAGGCCGACAGGTCACAAGACCCGACGGCTTCTTCTTCATCGTCTTCGTTCCATTGTCCAGTTACGCGTGGCTTCGCCAAGCAAGAAGAAGCACGTAACACTAACCCACTATCCATGAGCCAATGAACCATACTACATGTAAATATCTATCAACCCAAATCACAAACAAATATATATCACACACAAAAATCCACGTATGACTAATAACTGCTACGTAGAGAGCTTGGGTCGTTCTAGTCGCGTATTACCTTATGTTATCTAAGACACTTGTAATTATATCACCTAGAACTAGGTCATACTAGTCTTTATAATCATTATTTATTAATAATATGGATAGCAAGTTATAGGTTTAAAAATATCAAGTTTGTACCTCGTTATTCGTACAACGAAATGTATGTTACGCAAATCGAGACAAGATGATCAACCGCAAGGTTAACAATTTTATCTTGGCGATTCACATAGTCATCTTGTCAATTTCAGCGATGTGAGATCACTGGAATCGACTGATCTCAGTTTCGACACACGAATTCTGAAATACAAACATAAATAAGAATTAATTATAATTAACGGTGATTACATAAAGGAGATCTAACAGACGTCGTCAAATGATGAAACAAACATCACCAACGTTCCAGAATGGTCAAATTAGCTAAGATAGCCTATCCATAAGTCCAATTTGGACACATGAGCACAACGATAATTTCGGATCAAAACAATGACCGTCGTTGGATCTGCTTTGTATCGAAAAACGTGCCAAGATAAAAGTCCTCTAAATCTAGCTAATTATATGTCCACAAGTCCAGAATGATGATACGAACTCAACGGTATATCTAGAATTGGATTTCGATGAGCTGATCTCAAAATGACCCGTTGACCTGGACGTTGGGACCCGGTTTGCACGAAAATGCGTGCCGGAGCCAAAATCCTCTAAATCTAGCAAAATATATCTTAACGAGTCCAGAACAACGAAACAACCCAATGGTATATCCAGAATTGGATTTCGATGAGCCGATCTCAAAATGATCCGTTGACTCGGATTGTAGGACTCGATTTGCACCGAAATATGTGTCGGGGCCATGTTGCTCCAAACTCAGCAAATTATATATAAATTTTAGGCAGAAGGACGCCACGAGTCCACCGGTGACGTCAGAATTGGAATCCGGAGTTCCGGATCCAAAGTCATAATTTTACATGTTGGAAATTACGGTTTTGAGAGGCCAACTTTGGCGTCGATTTCAACCAACCAAACGACATCCTATGAAGCTGAAATATTTATGGCATGAAGGTGGTTATACCTGCTGCGCAACGGAGTTGGTGGTTCGTCAACTGGAGCTTCGACGAGAGAGACGAATCCGCAAAGTTGGTTCCACGAAATTGTCCAAAATAAACGTAATTTAAACGGTCAACTTAGTGGCCGGTTTTGACCTATCAAACGATTGAATTAACGGTTGAAATTTTAGGTGAGCGAAGGGATATATACCGAAATTGAGACGGAAGAGTCGGATCGACGATCCAACGATCGGATTGTCCAGAAAATACGTCCAAAGTTGCTGCGACGAAACTCAATCCTGACTTCGAACTCGCGTGTGTTACGACGAAATTTCGTGCGAAACGCATGAATCGACTGCGTCATGCGTCGGGGAGAAAGGAGGCGTATTTGGGGGTGCTCGTCGGAGTACGCCAGGTCACGGGGGGATCGCCGGCGGCGGTTGCGCCTATGTTGTGAAAAGCGCGCTTAAGCGACGCTTAAGCAAAAACTGGAATTTGGACGCCTCGCTTAGGGAAATCTCGCCCCAGAAAAGCGATCGTCGCTTATGCGGCGCTTAATAGCGTCTCGCCTAGTGTTAGGCGCCGGAAAAAGCACCTTGGTTCAAAATAAAATCGAACAAAAAAAACCTGCTCTGAAAAACATAGGAACTTTGGAGGCTTAGCTTTTATGTTTGATGGTATTTTGATGACTATGTAGTATGTATGCATTGTATGACTTGTTGACTATTTTGACCATGGTATTTTGATGACTTTGTATTTTGATTCTAGTATTCGTATTGTTACTTTGTTTGATTGATAATTGGTATTGTTATTCATGCATATACTAGTAGGATTGTATGAAAAAATATTGAAATTTATGTGTATATAGAGTATTTTATATGTAGGAGGCTCCGTAGGTAAATATGAGTGAAGTGCTAACTAAGCAACCGCTTAAACACCGCTTAAGCGAGGCGCCAGCTTCGTCGTCTCGCCTCGCCTCACGCTTAATATAACATAGGGTTGCACGCCGCGGTCGCTGCTGCTACTGTATGATCGCTGCTGCTGCATGTCCGCGCGCTGCTGCTTGGCTGCGCGCAGCTGTGTGGTGGCGCGCCGGGGTCGGGCGGCAGCGACGAGGTGTGCGGCGACGGCAATGGCGGGTCGTCGGTGCTCGGAGGGTTGAAGTGGTGGGTTGGTATTTGTATAGGAGGTGGGTCACAGGAAGAAGGCTAGGGTCGAGTAGCTCGTGGTAGAAGAAGATTGGAGTTGAATGGAACAGTGAATAAAAACAAAAAATGCGGCTAGGGTTAAGGTGTCATCGCTTGGGGTGAACAATGTAGTATATATGTAGGGCAAAGAGGGCGCGGATGAGAGCTGGATCAGTTCTTTAGTCCGTACTTGCGTGCTCTTTATCGCATTGTATAGGCAGTAGGAACAGTGCCATGCAAGAGTAGTTTGCGGGTTCGGGTAGGCGGGCTATCGGGTTTGCAGTAAACCCGCCCGAATCGGTTGGTTGTGTGGGCTATGGGCCAGTATTATGCTGGGTTGGGTTTGAAAGGGTTTAAGAGAAGAAATTACATGGTTTTAAGTAGGGGTGAGCATTATTCGATTTTGGACCGAAAATCGAACCGAACCGAATAAGAGATTCGGTTCAGTTTAAAAAAAATCGGTTCGATTTCGGTTTTGAAAATACTAAATTTTCTTATTCGGTTTCAGTCTCGGGTTTCGGTCCAAAACCGAAAACCGAATAAGGAAATTAAGTTGTTATATATATATATATATGTATATGTATATATATGTGTATATATATATATGTATATATATATATGTATATACTATAGGTATATACTAAATAAATTTAGATATATTTAGTTAGTATATATATCAACAAAAAAAGCGCAAATAAACCAAAAAAATCGAATAAATCGAAACCGAACCGATTTAATTTGGTTCGGTTTGATTCGGTTATGGGTCAATTCGGTTCTGTTTAGATTTTGCTTATTTGATTTTCGGTTCAATTCGATTTTCGGTTCGGTTTGAACCGAATTAACCGAATGCTCACCCCTAGTTTTAAGGAAAAAGGATATGAACACAAGAATACATGGTGGGCTAAGGGAAAAAAATATAGAACATTGTAGCTGCCAAAAATTTGGAAGGTGATGCTGAAAATTATAGATGGCACAGGGGAGGAAAATTTAGACTTTTAGGATGGAAGTGCGTATATATATATATATATATATATATATATATATATATATATATATATATATATATATATTTTTTTTTTATATATATATATATATATATATATATATATATATATATATATATATATATATATATTTTAGGATGGAAGTGCGTATATATATATATATATATATATATATATATATATATATATACGCATATATTTATACCCTAAATTATATACGTATAAATATAGACTCATGCTATATATAAGACCCAGAACCCAAAAAAATAATTAGGTTGGCCCATTACATATTGGAGCCCCTAGGTTTAACTACCTATTTGGAAAATAGGTCCATTACCCTTATTATTTGGGGCTAAGGCCCAAAAGTAGAAAATTTACATACACGTAGGCTTATGCGTAGACAACTATATCCTTATACTTATATAATTGTATTAACAATTTAAGTAGCATAATTAAAAGATTTACCTACATGCCCTGAAAGGATAATAAAATTTTACTAACCTATGCTTATAGATAATAAGCATACCTCTATAATGAAAATGATAAGAGAAATCAAATAAATAAATAATTAAATAAGTAGGAATGAATTTAGATAAGTCCTAATTTCAATGGAGGGGTTCACATGCACTTGGGTTGGGTGGTTCGGGCTAGATTGGGTTAGGTTTGGACTTGGTGCGATCATGACTACAAATTTAAGTCATTTATGATCGTTGATAAAATAATAGCATGCGGGAGCTCAATTGGATGGCACACAAGTGGCACATGTGTAGTAGGCTCAAAATAGATCAAAACTATATATTGGGTTGATTGGGTTGATTGGGTTGGATCGATATCGAGCTCCGAAATTAAATTGGAAGCTAGGTCAAGTTTTACGGTAGATGGTCAAATGGTCCAAATTGACCAGAAAGTTCTGCGATGTAAATAGAATGCAAGAAAACTAGTTTAAATGGGATATAATATACCAAAATGAAGATAATCTTGTCTACTGTAAAACTCATGAAAGAAGTTTCGAGAGATTGACATCCCTGATGCTCCAAAAATCAAAGTCACGAAAAAGTACATTTAATGATCAAAATTAATTATATTAAAATTACCTATTAAAAATAATTCATTTAAAACTTTTAAAAGAAATCCTAAAATTCAGGGGGCTTACACGAACCCACATAGCTAAGGAAATAATTCCATTGTTTTGAGTCGAGCTAATATAGAACTTGGAATTGTCAACTTCTTGTCTAGATATCACTCTACGATATGTTTTCAAAGTTGGTACTCGGTCTTTCGATCTCACATATTTAGTCAAACAAAGTTATGCCACGGGCCATTGACCTGATGTCATAGCAGGCACGTTTCCACGGTCTCACAGTTTCTGGCTTAGAGTATGACACGGTTCGTGGCACTTCAATGGAACTCGGTGTAGCAAAGTTGAGCAGGAGGGCTATCAAATAGTCGTTCCTGAGTCAAGGTCAGAAGTATGATAACACAAAAAGTTCTCAGGACTGTAGGTCGCCGAGGCAGTCCCTGGTAAAGGGAGCTGCAGAAAGGAATGAAAGGTATGGAAATACTGAAAAGAGTAAAGACTATGTAGGATGGTAAGTTGAGTCGAGTCTTGCATGGTCATGGACAACTTGTGCACAAGGACGTGGGTTCCTCGGACGACAATCTGGGGCCATAGGACCGATCCGGCCTAGGAGGAATGCTGTTTAGCCGTGTTGGTATACAACACAGGTGATTCGAGGGCTTCACGGCTAGCTACCCACACTGCAAGGGTCTCGTCTATAACAAGCTATAGTCTAGGATAGCTAGACTTGTAAGTGACCTTTCATATAGATGAGTCGGCGTACTTGTGGCAATCCACATGCATGCCTTTGAATTGAGTTGAGATGTGAATGTACGATACTAAAAGTAGCTATTACGCCTAAGATTTGGCTTCGGCAGAGACACGTGCTTCGGCACGATTTGTGACACTATGGTTAGTAGTTGACATTGAGTCAGTATGTTATAGCAGTTGCTGTGTATGAACAAGGAAGGTAAATATGATACGTTCATGTTATGTTACAAGGCACGGACACGATTTACACAATGGATAAGTTTACACTGAATTATGAGGTACGACCTCGATGTCAAAACACAGATGGATTTTATGGCACGGTCTCAATATTGCAACACGAAGTAGTTCTATAGTATATGGCTTGAATTGATCCTAAGGCAAGATTAGAAAGATAACAAAAATTGTAGGCGCACTCAATAAATTAACATGTTGGTTTTGTATGGGTGGGCGAGGGTCTCACTCACCAGTACGGTTGTGTACTGACACCCCACCAGTTTTTATGTGCAGGTTCAAGTACTTGCTTGTTCGGGGTGGAGCTCGCTTGGATGCGCTGAGACATGAAGTTCTTTGGCTTTTCGAAACGTGCGGTCGTGTTGGAGTCTTCACCTATATGGGACGTAATGTATGGACATCTCCTTCTTCCAGTTTTGTGTCCCGAGGCATGATCTTTTGTAATTGAGAGATGAGAGAGCTGAGTGATTGTATTCAGAAGGAGTGTGACCTTGAGTGATTGTAATTTTGGCCTCGTGTCCTTGTAATTCCGTTGCATTATCAATAAAGAAGATTTTGTTATCTATGCATTTTGTGTTGTTCAATTTCTCTGCTCGGGACTTCTGTGCGACAACCCCGTCGTCAAGCTGCTGTAATCGGCCGCTATGGAAATCGCCTTGCGCAAGTGCAATTTAGGCTCGCGCGGCATCACGTCCATACGAGGACGATCGGTTCTTCGGAACCGGGACATGACACAATGTAGACCAATAGATGCACTACTAAAAAGAAACACTAAGGTTGTTGTTAAAAGAGTCACTAGGAATAGGAGTAGGCCTAAACGAACATTGGTTAAAGATGAAAAGAAGGATATGGTGATTGTAACTGTTACATAGAACACACTCATGGCCCTTAACAGAGATGAATGAAAGAAAATGGTTCAACCAGTCGACCCCAAATATTTGGGATAATGTCTTTGTTTTCGTTATTAAAAGCTTTAGTGTATGCTGCTAATAAGTAAATAGAGGATATTTTTTTAATAAAAATAATTGTTAAGGCACCTTTATTAATTTACTTATTTTTTAGGCAATTGTTAACGTTTAAGAACATGGGACTTTAAGCTTCATTAATGTTTTTCCTTTCCCCTTGGGATATGGTTTGCTGCTCCTTATTGTTTTCTCGTCACCCCCTTCTTTTGTTACCCTTGAGATAATGCTATACGTTATCAAAGTCAGTTTGGGCCATTTCAAAGAAACTGTGATAAAGCCAGATGTTATGCTGCGCTTCTGTTAAATTTGGGTTGTGCACAACCTGTAGGTGTCGGGGATGCTAGAAGGTCTTTAGTAACTCATTTTGATCGAAATATGTGTTCTCTGATGAAGGCATGTAACTAAAGCCACTGTCTATATAAACACCTAGACACATGACTACGCTATTCCTGCTTCAGTGTGCTTATTTCACCTGTGTTAATCAGTTGACACTTGATAGAGTTCTTTCACATGTCCTTGCCAGGTGTTGAAGGGAGGCATAATCGGTCTCATAGTTAGCTTTGTAGTTCATTTGCATTTATAAGGAGCCATTCTACTAATTAAAGGGAGAAACAGATTCATTTGGCCAATCAATCTGGTATAGAGATTTTGTTCTTATAGTTGTTGCTGCTGCTGCTGTTTGGTTGCACTTTTCTTATCTTGGCTGCTGATTTCTGATGCTATTGCTGCATTTACTGTTTCATTGTGATTTGTGTTATTTTGTTGTACTAGTTCCTGATTGTTCTCAAGTTTGAATTTGTATTGTTTTTTTATCTTTTTATTCATGTATTTAATAAGCAATGGTTTTGGGAAATGATAGGCAAAGGATCATATGGTGCAGTTTACAAAGCTAGAGACATAAAGACTTCAGAGCTCGTTGCCATCAAAGTGATATCTTTATCTGAAGGGGTACAATACCTATCTTATGTTCCTTAAGCAAGTATGCTAATTTCTTTCCAACATGCCAATGAAAACCAAATTCAATCATAGTTAGGAATTTGCTTAATGAAATTTATCAAGTCAGTTAACTGATTATAGTTTGTGCCTTCTGATACTAAGACCAGGAGGGACTCTGCACTTCCATCTCTTTGTTGCTTGCAAAGAAAAATTTGCTTCTAACTTCTTTATTTTATATATTGCTCCATGGCCTCCATACCTATTGGACAAATAGACCCTAAATTGTGGTTCATTAAGGTACCTCTTTGAGGGGCTTTAAGAGGTTGCAGTTTACTGCTTTCATCATCATTATTGTCGTCGTCACCTTCATCATCGCCATCTAAACTTCTATCAGAATGGGTTTGGCTTATAGAACAGTAGAAGATTCCGCAATACAATTGATTTGTTTTTATGACCTGCTATCAACCTGACATCTAAGTCTGTGTGTCATTCCCAAATTCCTAGCCAAGCTAGTTATGAGCAAGAGAGAGGCCTTGGCATAAAACCTAGATGGCTAGTTGGCAGGCAGGTATATCTACCTTCTTTTAGATCCCAGAAAGCTAATGAACTAACACTTTTGTTGAAAGTTTGCATAGAAGTGTGAACTGAGGGAGTCTTTATATTATTCAAACACTAATTTTATGGTTTTTGGACCTGATTGTTTGATGGCTAGCATGACATGAGAATGCACCAACTTGTTATGAAAATACGTGATAATAAAGAAAAAACTAATAGATCAAAGTAGACAATTAACACACAACCCATAATAAATCCACAAAAACTTGATAAATAAGGATTAAACAATCACTCACAATCTCCTCTAAACACTCAAAAATACCCAAAATCCGACATCTCCCCTCTCTTATTTTCTCAAAAGAGGCACCCATATTTGTAAGCTAAAACATAAACCCTAGAAAGCAAATCCTAGCTATGCAACGTGTCTTAAACACTAAGAAACTAATCTAAACAAACTTATTCTAATCCAAGTATAACTTTTCTCAAACTAATCCACACATCGGCTAAACTTTCATAATCTTTCAACCATCGAAGTTGTCACGACCCGCGTCTTGATGATCGGACACGAGTACGTGGGTACGTTCAGCCTACGCCGCAGTATCGGCGGTAGAACGCTGTCTAAAAACACGCAGTAATATCCAACAACTCACGCAATATATATAAAACAACTATGAAATAACGTGTAGGCAACTCTAGAGGGGGGAGGGGTGAATAGAGTTTGTGTCGATAATCACCAAATAAAAATTAACTCTATATCACCTCCACAAAACAACTATCAAGATAGTAAATAAATCAGAGAGAAATGCGGAAGTAAATAAAGATCAGAAGAGCATTCGCAGACACAGCAGTTTTAACCTGGTTTTCCTCGTGGAGGATTAGTCCAGGCCTGAGAACTTTTGCTCAGGATTGAAATCTACTATTTGTGAAATAGTAGTTACACCACGTGCCTTTACTCAGAAGAGCATGCCAACTTCTTACAAAGATCGCTGGGACGACACTTGGAATTTTTCAAGCAACTTTATCTGACTCTTGCACAAACTTCTAACTGAATAGCACTGAGCACTTTTAGGCTTAGGAAGCTTGGCTAGTAGATGGGAAGGTTTTGGCTTGTATCAGGCTATTGGAGAATAGAAGATGAGATGATGAAATGAAATAAAATGACAGTACACTAATGGATACAAATTCGGACAAAAAGATATAGTCTAAAAGTTATACTAAAAAATAAGTAGTCGTCGGAATTTCCATTGCGAAGACTTCCTGATCCGAGCAGGATCAAGCTCAGCAATAAGGTCCTCTTGGGCCCCATAATAAGTAGTGAAACGGTCCTCATAGTCGTCCCCTATTTATATCAACATCCAATCAGGATTGGAGCGAAGTACACCAATGAAAGCTGTTCCAATACATGGTAGAGACTATAAAACATGCTAAATATATGTAAAACCAGATAACTGGGAAGACTGAAATCATACATGTCATAGGTGAAGAGAAAACAAAATAATTAAGTAAGCAAGAGACATAGTGTGACAACATGAAATGAAATGACCAGTTAAATTGGACTATTCTAAGTAATTTAAAATACTATGTTAGATTTGTGATCGGCTAAGGTATAAGACACATCGTATCGATGGCTAGCAAACTAGAATGGTAAGGCATAACCATACGTGAATGTATGATTATCTAGCAGTCTGGATAAAATAAAAATACACTAGATGGATTGATCATATTTCTACTTAGTATTTCTCTCGCCCCGACTAATACTTATGGATTCGAGTCTGGATACAATGATTCTAGAAATATGGTGTAGTGCCCCGTCCCGCAAAGTCAATCGGAGGAATCGAAACGCCGACGGCGTTGGAACTTAGCCTTGCAACGGCTGCTCGAAGGCTCGCTCGTCCGAGGCGACTCCTCGCACAAGTGGGGTAGTTTCGGTGAACTTGCCTCTTCTTAGCCTTCACTTAATAATGCGTATGTTTTCAACTTGCACTGGTAGGCTAATCTAAAAGCTACGCACCAACATAGCTAAGGGAATAATCCCGTCGGGTCGGAATGTCTTAGAACATGGAAAATGGTCCCACGGTCAACATAGAAGTCGGCTCAGCGTGCTTTCAAATGACACTCGATCCTTCGATCCCGTGGCTTGGGAGAAGGAAGCTGGCTTAAGTTGTTAAGTTGCCCCGACACTTGAAATAGCCTAAGTCATAGGCGTCGCCTGCGTGAATGCTTGGTAAAGCATGCACGGTCCCGTCGTTTGCCCCAACACTCGAATCAGCCTAAGTCCTAGGCGTCGCCCGCATGAATGCTTAATAAAGCATGCACGGTTCTGTCTCGCAAGGCTTGGCATAGCCTTCGCACGTCCCGCAAGTTAAGTCGTCTCGCACGGCTCGTTGGCTTAAGTCTAGGCACCCGAAAAGTTGGTTGTCCAAGTCGACCCCGTGCCTAGCACGTTCCCTCGATGCGAAGCTCGGCGTAGCCTTTGCTCGTCGAGTCGTTGCCCGAATAAGTTAGACAAGAGTTGTGTTGGGCTATCGAAGCCATTTCTAGCACTGTCCCGCTCTATCTGCGGTTGTCAAGTCGCGTAGTCCCTTGAGAACAAGGCTCGTCGTATAAGTATACGACTTGAGCGATAGCGTCGCCTATAGAACCAGGTCTGTCTAAGGCACGAGCTACGGTCGGTTTAGTGAAAAGCTTGCCACGAACAAAGGAAGTCCATGCGACTGGTTGTCGCTGAGATCGGTCCCTCGTACTTGGGAGTCTCGCTATGTCTCGATAAGTCCTGCACCCGAGATCGGTCCCCCGGCTTGGGAGTCTCGTTAAGTCTCGATAGAAAGAAGGAATGCATGGTCATGTTAAGGAAGGATTTGATAGATCGAATTGGGTCTTGCATGGTCATTGGACAACTTGTCGACAAGGTGTAGTCTTCTCGAATGATCTCCACCGGGGCACCGGGATCATTCGCCCGGGGGAAGCGAGTGCGGCTCAACCAGGATGCCGGATAACCGCATGGGAGTATCGGCGCTTCCGGGGCTAGCTACCCTTAGAAGGGCGGACCGATACCCCCGCCGAGCCGTGTCCAAGATAGCTTGAAATTGCTAGTGACCACTCATGTAGATGTGTCGGCAAATAGCGGCACACCGCGCGTATGCCTTTGGATTTGGGTCTAGAGCTTGAATGCAGGTCTAGTCGGTAACACAAGGTCTGGGCCTAAGACTGGACTACAGCATAGGCACCGTGCTTGGCACGATAGATTGGCGTCGGGATGTCCATGAGATCGATGCTAGGTTTGGCAAGTCTTGTCTAAGTTGGTTCATGAGTCGAATAGAAGGGCCGTAAGGCGGCAGCATGATAAGTCTTGATACGTTGCGAGGCGTGACCTCATTCTCGAAGCACGGACAAGTCTAAGCAAAGTCTAGAGGCACGACCTGCACGAGTCGTTCCCCCTTGACGTCGCTAGCACGAGAATTGGTCTAGTAGGCTTGAGTTTAAGTAAAAGTCTTGGCACGGCCGAGCGCGCATAAATTGCTCCTCGGCGAAGCACTGTCCCGAACATGTTAAGTTACGAACAGAATATGGCACGACCCTGCCGTCCCGAGTTGAAGTTTGGTCAAGTTCCTGCCCGATGAGGCACTGCCTCGATCGAAATACACGTTGGTATCGTAGCACGACCATGTCGTTGCACATCGAGTTGGTTAGACGTCAAGTCTTAAAACTGATCCTAAGGCAAGACTAGAAAGACAATCAAAAGGGTTTACGCTGCACAAAGTAAATGAACGTGTCGGTTATGTATGGGTGGGCGAGAAGCTCACTCCACCAGTACAGTTGAGTACTGACACCCACACAGTGTTCATGTGCAGGCACAGGTAGAAGCTCGTGGCGCAGAGCTCGCTTGGATGCGTCGAGGCACGGAGTTCCTTGGCGATTCGAAGCGTGCGGCCGTGCAGATTGAAGACTTATACAGGACATAATGTATGGACATCGCCTTCCGAAGCTTCCGCTGGCTCAAGCATTGTATCGAAAAATGAGAGAGAGCAGAGTGAATTGTAAATGAGAGAAAAGCGAGCACGAGAGACTTGTAATTTGGCCTTGCGCCCACAAATGTAATGTTGTATTCAATATCAATAAAAGAGTTTTTTTTTGAATGACTTGTGTTAATGTGTGCTTGTTCTAATTTTCGTTGCATATTCAATGTTTCTGTTTGGGACTTCTGTGCGACGACCCCGTCGCCGCCGCTGTAATCGGCCGTTATGGAACCTGCCTTGCACGAGCGCAATCTAGGCTCGTGCGGCATTACGCCTTAGCGAGGACGATCGCTCCTACGGGAGCGGGGCGTGACATATGGAAACATGAAACTAGATAAACCGGAGTAAGTCATTATGAACAACATGACCAACACATGTAAACACGTATCTTGGAGATGAATCCATATAATATCAATCCGTGAATCAATCGTGACGAGAATCAGGTAAACATAACTAGAGCATGAAATATTGAAACTATCGAATACTTAAAACAATCAGAAAATGTACTCGCCTATCATCCTGAATGGGTAATATAAGTCAGAATCCGTATCGAAATTCAAGTAACCTATATTATGAATGAATTGTATCAATAGGTGAAAGGGAACAAAGTCTATTTTATCTCTTGAGTTTTTAGGCTTCTAGGTTCAATTACCTACTCTAGTGGTATCTTGATAGTTGATACTCAAATATACACAACACATCTAACCCACTCTTGGATACTCACATGTATATTATACATATCATATCTAACTCTACCCCTAACCAATCAACTAAACCACTCATACATTACCCTCCTCACATGCTCACTTGCACATGGATACTGTGCACAAGTGCACTTTGCTGCCTGCTGCACTTGCAGCTGCTGCTTCTTCTTTCTGCTGCTGCAGTTTACTACTGCTGCTGTTGCAGCTGCTTTTCTGCAGCTGCTGCTGATTTCTGCAGCTGTTGCTACTTATTGCAACTGTTGCTGCTACTTATTGCAGCTGCTGCTTTCTGCAGCTTCCTAACCCCCTTCTTTTCTTCTCTCATCTAAATACTAACACACACACACACACACACACACACACACACACACATACACATATATATATATATTCCTAGGATACACTATCACTATATATAGGATACCAATACTCTCTTATCAATCTAACATACTAAAACTCATGATACTACCGAGTATCATCATTTGAAATTAGGCCTAGGGATTAGTGAATCTTCTATGGATTTTAGATTACTTTCTACCATGGAGATTAAAGGAAAGTATTATATACCTATTGGGAAGAGCTTCCAATGCCAATCCACCAAAAGTGGACACAAGTGAGAGGAAGTTGGACACCACACCACTTGCTTGTACTCCTTGCTAACTCCTCTTGAGCTTCCAAGCCTTGGCTCCAACTTCGGTATAAAGTTGAAGAGACAATATGTTGATTTAGAATGGTAGGGAAGGAAGTATGGTTTTAGAAATTTAGAGAAGATAAAATGGGATGAGATGAAGGGGTAAGGATGTTTATATAGATGGATGTCCATGGTGGGTGGGGGTGTGAGGTGTGAGGGTGAGGTGGCTAGCTTCTCATGGAAGCTCCCTTGATATTTAGGTTGAAGGGGTGGAATGAAGATATTTGTTTTTGAAGAGGTAAAAAATATCTAGATATTTCTAATCCAAGATTAATCATTAACCCAAACATAGGTTAACCCTAAATTAATACTAATTAGGATTAATTAACTAATCTCTAATTAGAAACTAATTAAACTTAGCAATAATAATTAAATAAATAATTAATTAATTATGACTTATAATTTAAAAAAAAACAGTGGTTACAAATCTATCCTCCTTAAAATAATTTCGTCCTCGAAATTTAAATATAAATACGGCACAAAAAGGAAGTAATAGAAAGTTACCTCACGGTTCGAAAAGATAAGGGTTTCGCTCTCGCATCTCATCCTCTCTCTCCCAAGTGGATTCACCTAGAGAGTGATGCCTCCAAGCGATGCGAACAAAGGGAACAGTCCGATTGCGCAACACCTTCTCCCTGCAATCTATAATTCCCACCGGTCGCTCCTCGTAGTTGAGGCTTGGTCCTACCTCGATCTCTGAGTAGTCCAATACATGGCTAGGGTCGGCCACATATTGTCTCAACTGGGATACGTGAAACACGTTGTGCACTCCATCTAAAATAGGTGGCAAGGCTAGTTGGTAAGCTACAACACCGACCTTTGAAGAATGCTAAAAGGTCCAATGAATCTCGGACTAAGCTTTCCGCCTCCTTCGAATCGAATCGTGCCACGCGTCGGAATTTTTTTTAAGAATACCAGATCCCCAACCTAGATTTAAAACAAAACCTTAAAACATAATCTACAAACATTATCAATCTAAAATATTAGATGAATCTATACCTCAAACTCTAGCGGTCTTCGTTGACTATCAGACTAGTGCTTCTGTCTGTCCTGGGCCACACAAAGTCTCTCTCTGATCTGCTTAACCTTCTTTGCAGCATCAACGACCATCTCGGGACCCAATAGTGCTCTCTGGCCTACATCGTCCCAAGATAGCGGGGTACGACATCTCCGTCCGTACAATGCTTCGAAAGGTGATATCTCAATACTGGTATGGTAGCTGTTGTTGTAAGAAAACTCTACCAGATGAAGATGATCCTCCCAAGCGCCACCGAAGTCTAATACGCAAGTTCGAAGCATATCCTCGAGCGTCTGAATAGTCCTCTCTGACTGTCTATCTGTCTGAGGGTGGTAAGCGGTACTAAACTTGGGTTGAGTACCCAAGTTAGCCTGCAAACTCCTCCAGAAATGAGACGTAAATCTGCTATCCCGATCGGAGACAATGCTCACTGGAACTCCGTGTAACCGGACAACCTGCCTCACATAAAGCTCGGCCAACTTCTCCGTCGACAAACCCACTTTGAAAGGCAAGAAGTGGGCTGATTTGGTCAACCTATCAACGATGACCTAAATCGCATCCTTGTTTCCTAGAGTGTGTGGAAGACCAGAAACAAAATCTATAGTGATATGTTCCCATTTCCACTCTGGTATCGGTAATGGTTGAAGTAACCCTCCTGGTCTCTGCCTTACGGCTTTGACCTGTTGACATACTCAACATCTAGAGGCATCGTACAACCTCCCTCTTCATACCATACCACCAAACTTGACCCCTCAGATCGTTGTACATCTTTGTAGCTCCAGGATGTATAGAATACTGAGATCGATGAGCTTCCTGCATAATCTCTTCTCGCAGATCACCACTAGGCACACATAATCTAACTCTGCGTCTCAACGAACCATCCTTCGAAATAGTGAACTCATCTACTAGTCCGGTATGCACCTGAGCTCTGATACTCCTCAGACTCTCGTCTTGATACTGAGTTTCTCGGATCCTGTCCATCAAACTAGACTGGATCTGCATACTCATCAATTGTATCTCGGCTCCGGGAATGATAACCTAGATGCTTAAACTCTCCAAGTCTGCTAGCAAGTGACGATTCATCGTCAGATACATAGCTACCGGATACCTGCTCAAGGTATCGGCAACTACGTTGGCCTTACCCAGATGGTACTGTAAAGTGATGTCAAAATCTTTCATCAACTCTAACCATCTGTGTTGTCTCATGTTCAGCTCATTCTGTGTGAAAACGTACTTTAAGCTCTTGTGGTCAGTAAAAATCTCCACGCGCTCTCCGTACAGATAATGTTTCCACAGTTTTAGGACAAAGATCACCGCTGCCAACTCTAAGTCATGAGTGGGATAATTCTTCTCATGTGGTCGCATCTGCCTGGAAGCATATGCTATCACCTTCTTGTTCTGCTCAAGAACACATCCCAGTCCTTTACCAGAAGCATCACTGTAAATATAGAAGCCTCCTAAACCTGATGGCAACGTCAAAATAGGAGCTGTAGTCAGCCTCTTCTTCAGCTCATCAAACGCCGCTTGACAGTCATTCGTCCAAACAAATTCAACGTCTTTGCGAGTAAGCTTCGTCACCGGCTCTGCAATCTGAGAGAAGTCCTTCACAAATTTTCTGTAATACCCGGCCAATCCTCAGAAGCTTCTGACTTCTGCAACAGAGCTGGGAGTAAGCCCAAGACTCTACAACAGTAATCTTCTTCGGATCAACTGATATACCATCTTCCGTCACCACATGTCCGAGAAACTCTACATTGTCTAAGAGAAACTCACATTTTGAGAGCTCCCCGTACAATTTCTCATTCCTGAGAATCTCTAGCACTATTCGCAGATGCTTCTCGTGCTCCTCGGGGGTCTTCGAATAAATGAGCATGTCATCTATGAAAACCACCACGAACTTATCCAGGTATTGATGGAATACCTGGTTCATCAAGTTCATGAAAACAGCTGGAGCATTTGTCAACCCAAAAGACATCACTAAGAACTCGTACTGGCCGTATCTAGTCCGAAAGGCAATTTTCGGAACATCGTCCTTCTTCACCTTCACCTGATGATAGTCCGATCTCAAATCAATCTTGGAGAATACCTTCGCGCCACTCAACTGATCGAAGAGATCGTCAATTCTGGGCAACGGGTACTTGTTCTTAATTGTGAGATTGTTCAAGGCTCTGTAGTCGATGCACATCCGCACCGTCCCGTCCTTCTTAGGCACAAACAATACTAGTGCTCCCCAGGACGAAGGACTCGATCTGATGAATCCCAAGTCCTCTAATTCATCAATCTGCTTCTTCAACTCCTCCAGTTTGTTGTTGTTGATTCTGTAGACATGTTGCGATATCGGTTTCGCTCCTGGCACTAGGTCAATAGAGAATTCAATATCTCTATCAGGCGGTAATCCCGACAATTCTTCTGAAAATACGTCGAAAAAGTCAGCTATAAGAGGATGAGGTAATACCTTCTCCTCAATCATTGCTCTAAGAATACCGTCGTGGCTCGACTCTACGGATCCCCTAGCAAACTCGAATACCGTCTCTCCTGGAGTGCTAAACACTACACAACCCCTGCGGCAATCTATAGTAGCACATTGCGTACTTAACAAATCCATTCCGAAAACTAAGTCATAACTCGGAAGTGGCATTACGAGTAAGCTGGCACACAAGTCTCGACCTCCTAAAGTCACGCGGCGATAGTTGCAAACATCGCTAATGAGGAGAATGCCTCCACCCGTCATGATTTTGCAACTCTTACCAAGTGATTCTGTTTCTAAACTATGTTTAAGCACAAAAGCCACAAATATAAAGCTATGAGATGCTCCAGAATCAAATAAAGCAATAGCTGGAAATAAATCGAGAAGAATGGAACCTGCTATCACATCACCAGTGGTATCGGCCTCCTCGACCGCCAAAGCAAAAGCCCTGCCCTGCTGAGGTGGACCCCTCTACTGGTGCTGGATGAATCATTGCTGCTGAGTAGGAAGTGATGGTCCTCTCTGCTGCTGGGCCGATGGCGGCCTAACTGGTCCCTTCTGAGCTGGTGCTGCACCCAAAGCTGGACGAGCATGAGCTAAGGGACACTCCCTGACCTGATGTGCAGTAGATCCACAAGACAAGCATGCTCCAAGCCTCTTCCGACAAACATCCCAGTCATGCTCTGGCTTCTTGCAGTAACCGCAAGATAGACCCTGTTGTAGAAATGGAGCTCTAGTTGTTGGGCGATACTGTTGTTGGGGCTGCTGAGCTTTCTGCTGGAACTGTGGACGCTTTGTTGGTCCCGAGGTACTACCCCCGCCAAAAGCAACGCAATTCCTCGTGAGTCTAAGTCCCAAGTCTACTTCAGTCCTCTGCGCCTCAAGAACTATAGCATCGTAAGTTGTGATGCTGGATCCGATATGAACGCGGATCTCTTCGGCCAGGCCTTCTCGGAACCTACGTGCTCGGTCGTCTGGATCCCGTACCATATACTCAGCAAATTGGCTTAGTCTGCCGTACTCCGCTGCATATTCGTCCACGGACATGTTCTGTTCCAAGTTCTGGAATTGTTTCTCCAGAATTCTCTTGGCCATAGCGGGAAAGAACTTTTTGAAGAGGGCCTTGAATGTCTCCCGGCTCAGATCCGTCGCCGCAAGCATAGGCCCATTTTTGAACCAAATTCGTGCAATGTCTTGAAGCTGCAAGCCAACAACCTCAATTACCAGATCCTCAGGGATCCGGGCAACACGAATGATTCGCTCAATGTCTTCGAGCCAGTCGTCAGCATATAGGATACTCTCGGTACCCTTGAACTCCCGATGACACATCTTCTTGAAGTCGAAGATTGTTACCCATCCTCTACTGAACAGGTTGTGGTTGGGTGGATACTCTCTCTACAGCTGCTAGGGCCCTATGATGAGCATTCTCAATGCCCTCATGCATCCCCTCGACTTGCAAACTATGTACCTCAGCCTGCACTTGCTGAGCTTCTATCATACCACGGAGAAGCTCGAACAATTGCGTCCCCTCGGCAGGTATGTCGCCTGGGTGTGAGGAGACGGGCACTCTCCTCTGAGGTGGGAATGGAGGAAGTGCTGGAAGACTCAAAGTCGCCCTCCGGGTCACACGTCGAGAGGTCAATGATTGCTCAGTAGCTGCAGCTGCTGTTACTCCCGTGCTACGAGCTCCAGTCTTGGGTGCCATTCTGAAAACCGTATGAAAATACAAGTTATCAATATGGCAAAAGATCAAAAATTGTTCTAAAATGATACTGAAGATATGAAATATTTAGAATTTGACAGAAGGTAGAAAATTTTAAATCAGAACGAAATTTTCCTAATATGTGTTTGAGTATTCTCCATGCATGGGCCACCATAAAAACGTGTCACGACCTGCGCCCTGATGATCATACACGAGTATGTGGGTACGTCCAGCCTACGCCGCAGTATCGACGGTAGAACACTGTCTAAAAACACATAGTAATATCCAACAACTCACGCAATATATATAAAACAACTATAGTACTCAAATCACATTTCTAAAGAAGATACCACAATAAGGATCAATATATAGAAACGAACTGTCTATAGTTCAAGTCCAAAGTTTAGGTAAGATAACTCAAAAGTTTAGATCCAAATATAACATAAAGACAGTAGACTAACGGATACAAATCCGGACAAAAAGATATAGTCTAAAAGCTATATTAAAAACTAAGTAGTCGTAGCCGGGATTTCCATTGCGAAGGCTTCCTGATCCGCTGGTAGAACATGATCAAGCTCAACAATAAGGTCCTCTTGGGCCCCATAATAAGTAGTGAAACGGTCCTCATAGTCGTCCCCCATTTATATCAACATTCAGTCAGGATTGGAATGAAGTACACCAATGAAAGCAGTTCCAATACATGGTAGAGACTATAAAATATGTTAAGCATATGTAAAATTAGATAACTGGGAAGACTGGAATCATGCATGTCATAGGTAAAGGGAAATCAAAATAATTAAGTAAGCAAGGGACATGGTGTGACAACATGAAATGAAATGACCAGTAAAATTGGACTATTCTAAGTGATTTAAAATACTATGTTAGATTTGTGATCGGCTAAGGTATAAGACACTTCGTATCGATGGCTAGCAAACTAGAATGGTAAGGCATAACCATACGTGAATGTATGATTAGCTAGTAGTCTGGATAAAATAAAAATACACTAGATGGATTGATCACATTTCTACTTAGTATTTCCCTCGTCCCGACTAATACTCATGGATTCGAGTCTGGATACAATGATTCTAGAAACATGAAAACATAAAACTAGATAAACCGGAATAAGTCATTAAGAACAACATGACCAACACATGAAAAAACGTATCCTGGAGTTGAATCCATATAATATCAATCCATGAATCAATCGTGACGAGAATCAGGTAAACATAACTAGAGCATGAAATATTGAAACTATCGAATACTGAAAACAATCAGAGAATGTACTCGCCTGTCGTCCTGAATGGGTGATATGAGTCAGAATCCATATCAAAATCCAAGTAACCTATATTATGAATGAATTGTATCAAAAGGTGAAAGGGAACAAAATCTATTTTATCTCTTGTGTTTTTAGGCTTCTAGGTTCAATTACCTACTCTAGTGGTAACTTGATAGTTGATACCCAAATATACACAACACATCTAACCCACTCTAGGATACTCACATGTATACTATACATATCACATCTAACTCTACCCCTAACCAATCAACTAAACCACTCATAAACTACTCCCCTCACATGCTCACTTGCACATAGATACTGTGCACAAGTGCATTTTGCTGCCTGCTGTTTCTTTCTGATGCTGCAATTTATTACTGTTGCTGTTGCAGCTGTTTTTCTACAGCTGCTACTGCAGCTGCTTTTCTGCAGCTGCTGCAGCTTACTACTGCTGCTGCTTATTGCAGCAGCTGCTTTCTGTAGCTTCCTAACCTCCTTTTTTTCTTCTCTCATCTAAATACTAGCACAAACACACACACACACATCCATATATATATATATATATTTTTTTTTTTTACATCCATATATATATATATATATATATATATATATATATATATATATATAGGATACACTATCACTATATATAGGATACCAATACTTTCTTATCAATCTAACATACTAAAACTCATGATACTATCAAGTATCATCATTTGAAATTAGGCCTAGGAATTAGTGAATCTTCTATGGATTTTAGATTAGTTTCTACCGTGGAGACTAAAGGAAAGTATTATATACCTATTGAGAAGGGCTCCCAATGTCAATCCACCAAAAGTGGACACGAGAGGAAGTTGGACACCGCACCACTTGCTTGTACTCTTTGCTAACTCCTCTTGAGCTTCCAAGTCTTGGCTCCAACTTCGGTAGAAAGTTGAAGAGAAAATATGTTGATTTAGAATGGTAGGGAAGGAAGTATGGTTTTAGAAATTTAGAGAAGATAAAATGGGATGAGAAGAAGGGGTAAGGATGTTTATATAGATGGATGTCCATGGTGGGTGGGGGTGTGAGGTGTGAGGGTGAGGTGGCTAGCTTCTCATGGAAGCTCCCTTGATCTTTAGGTTGAGGGGGTGGAATGAAGATATTTGTTTTTGAAGAGGTGAAAAATATCTAGATATTTCTAATCCAAGATTAATCATTAACCCAAACATAGGTTAACCCTAAACTAAATACTAATTAGGATTAATTAACTAATCTCTAATTAGAAACTAATTAAACTTAGCAATAATAATTAAATAAATAAATAATTAATTATGACTTATAATTTTGAAAAAAAAATGGTGGTTACAGAAGTCTCAGAAAAATCCACATAAATCATCATATGTTGGTCGGACCGCACCTTTGTAACACGACAATGTCTTGGTCTGACAATATACACAATGATCGATGGCGCTCGATCTCAGTAATTCATGCCTTACTTCGACTACATCCTTTACCATATCAAGTACCGAACTCCAAACAACTATAGTCGACCCTCTCACATGCAACAATCTTCTCCAACATAATATCCCAAACATGGACCAGCTTGTTGTGAAAAGCTGCAGGCCGACCAACACATGGCTATGCTTGACATGAAAATGGACCAACTTGTTATGAAAAGATGCGACAATAAAGAAAAAAACCTAATAGATCAAAGTAGACAATTAACACACAACCCGTAAATCCCCTAAAATTTGATGAGGAAGAATTAAACAATCACTCACAATCCCCTCTAAATACTCAAAAGCACACAAAATCCTTCTTTCCTCTCTTATTTTTTTTTCCAAAAGAGGCACCCATATTTGTAAGCTAAAATTCTAAACCCTAGAAAACAAATCCTAGCTATCCAGTGTGTCTTAAACAACAAGAAACTAATCTAAACAAACTAATTCTAATCCAAGTATAACTTTTCTTGAATTAATCCAAATATGAGCTAAACTTTCATAATCTTTCATTAAAGTATCATAAAATTCCATATAAATCGCCATATCTTCGTCGGACTGCATCTTTGTAACATGACAATGTCTTGGTCTGACAAAATAGACAATGCTTGATGACGCTCGATCTCAGTAATTCATGTCTTACTTTGACTACGTCCTTTAGCAGAACAAGTACCAAAGTGTACCACACTCTAGCCATATATAGTCGACCTATCTGGCATGCAAGAATCTTCTCCAACATAATATCCCACACACCAAATCACCAAAGAGGCCATCAACAACAAAAGACAAATAACCTTGCCCTTAACAAAATCACCATCTGAACATCTCCATCATCCATATCATCATTTCAAGAAATCCCGCATTCAACAAAACTGGTTTATCCTTCCCCCCTTATTTTCCTATTGCATTAAGCCCCGACCTTCGGAACCTCAGGATGATCATGGTCACCTTCTCCATCGTCGCCTTCGGAACTCCTTTGCTTATCTTTATCGCATGACCGTTGTTTCGATACAAAAAGATGTAAACAACCTTTGTATTAAAATTTACAGAAAGAGAAGTACAAGAAGAACCCTATACAAGAATTATAAGTACAAAATTCTGAGAATTGAGACGATGAAAGTTAATCTGCGATCGACTTCTTTACTCCGTTGACGATCCGAGGTGAAGATTGCAAAAGCTTGCTAATCTGGCACACTGACAGAATTTCGACAGCAAGTAGACTCAACGGAGAAAGACACTGGCCCTCTATTTATAGCATTTCCTCGTTGAAAATGGTTATGTGCGCATAAAGTAAAAATACATCGATTTCTGAATTTGAGACGCATAGACTGAAATTGGCAGATAAGCGCCTGGAGTTCGTGGGGCTAAACGTGCACACATGCCACGTATAGGCCACCACATGGCTTCAGTTATTTGGGTCATGCCACATGAAATGCTGTTACGTAGCACACGATCTCCACGTAGAAAGACATGCGGCAAGACACATTTTGCTGCATGATGGAGTTGACACATAAGGTCCTTTACTACATACTGCAGCTTACATGCCGTATAGTGCGCTTTGCCGCATGAGAACAACTCTGTACAGCTGTAAAGTGAAATGGTTACGTTAACGCAAGCACTGACATCTTTCTCATTACCGTCAATTTTGCACTGCCCGAGATGGCCCATTTTCCGATGAGCTGTCAGAATGACTATGCAGCTCGGTCATATGCGCCTACTATTCCAAAGTTCACTGCTTTGAATAATTGTTGCATAGTCCTCAAGGAATACTTCACAAGTCATTACCCATTCTTGGGCAAGGGTTGTATTCGGCGCATAGTCAATTGACGCAAAAACATCTTATGCGTCTTCCTTGTATGCGACTATAATATCCATGCTTCTGCAACCGTTGCATCAAACATTGCTCTAATATAAATTTTTACACCAAAGATGCAACAACAACAAAAGTCTTTCTCCCAAATTTTTGGTGTTGGCTATGACAAAGATGCGAAAATGAAGAAAAAAGATAATAGATCAAAGTAGAGGATTAATACACAACCTGAAAATCCACCAAAATTTCATAAATAAGTACTACATTCACTCAATCTTCTCTATCACTAAAATAAAACTATAGAAAACTCAGAATCCTACATCTTCTCTCTTATTTTCTCAAAAGAGGCACCCATATTTAGTCTAAAACCTAAACCCTAAAATGAAATCTTAGTTATCCAATATTTCTTAAACACCATGAAACTATTCTAAGCAAACTAATCGTAATCCAAGTAGAACGTTTCTTAAACCAATCCAAACATGAGTTATACTTAACACAACTTATATGAAGAATTTTGGTTAGAGCTTTTGTCAAGATCTCTATGCAATGCAAGCTGCGCTGAAAATCTTATTTAGTGGATCATTGTTGTATTTTGAGGTAAACGCTGCTTCTCTCGACTGATTCTCATTATATATATATATATATATATATATATATATATATATATATATATATATATATATATTATATATATATATATATATATATATATATATATATAATATATGAGAATCAGTCGAGAGAAGCAGCGTTTATATATATATATATATATATATATATATATATATATAAAAGAATGGGAGAGCAGGCGATAGGGAGACTCGGCGGAAACCTTAGAAAGGGTTCCACAACGGCTTCAGCTGCTGTCGCGGCGGCGGCGCGACCCTCAGGCGGGCGTGCCACCCCCCCAGGTGGCCGGGCATAGGGGGGTGGGGGCGGAAGAGGGGGTACCGACATGGCGATGACGGGAGGGGAGGAGCGGGTCGACACTCTAACGTAGAGTCCGAACCGGGGGGGTCTCATGTTTTCCAACATGGCCCCTCGGTGGGTCCATAGGAGGTGATGTCGGAAGGTGGGGGATGGACGACAGTCACGAGGTGTCATGCGGGTAGGGCTCCGGGGAGGGAGGCTGGATCTAGATCAGATGCGGGGAGAGGACCGGCAATTGATGGCGTGCAACATCCCTGTTAGAAGTACGGTGGGGCCGGGTTCAGGGCCGAGGAAGCCACCTGTGGGCTATGGTGCAACTCCGCTCCCCTCACAGGGTTGTGCGTCACTTCGGGAAACCCAGGTTGGTGGGGGTGCTTGCAGTACGGTGCAGGGGTGGAGACGCAAGACGACAATGGAGAAGGGTAAATGTAGTGTTATCGCTATGGGAGGCCAGGGCCACGGACCGTCCCCTCCAAGGTCCGCCACTTGGACACCGGGATCTCCCTCGCGGCCAACAGGGAAATCTTGGGCTGATATATGCTTGCCAGGAGGCCATAGCAACCCCTCGACTATGGAGTACGTTCCCCCGAAGAAGGTCGGGAATGGTTTGCGTGCCTCGTTCCCGAAGGAGGAGATAGCGGAGGTTACAACATTCTGGAAAAACACCATCGTTATATATGTGCTGGGAAACAGGCCCTTGTATGGGCAGATCCGGGCGTATGCGGCACGTGTCTGGCGATCCAAAGGTAGCATGGAGATTTTTGTTAGGGAGAATGGGTTCTACTATGTCAAGTTTGGCTTGGCAGAAGATGTCGCCAGAATCATCTATGGAGGTCCTTGGACGTTTGATGGAAGGATGATTATCATGAAGGAGTGGACGCAAGATCTAAGATGTGAGAAGGACGCTCTCAACGCTATCCCTGTTTGGATTCGCTTCCCTGAGTTCCCAGTCAAGTACTGGAGGTTCTCACACTGTTTGGATTCACATTCCTCTGCTTATGAAGCTAGCCATCTTGATGGGCAAGCTGATTAAGGCTGATGATGCTACAACCTCTAGGTCGAGACTGATGTATGCCCGGATCTTCATTGAGATCAGGGCGGGTGGAGAGCTTTCCAGGCTGCTGGAGTATGAAATTCCGTCGGGGGAGGTTCTTACACAAATTGTAGAGTACGAATGGGTTCTCCCGGCTTGTTCTGAGTGTGCCTGCTTTGGACATCCCACTAGTGCCTGCCCGGCTGGCAGGCAAAAGGTTGTGTCTCCCCTGGCGACAGATCTGCTTCCGGACTCACCCCGGGAGACGGTGAGTATCAGGGAGGAAGTGCTTGTAGAGGGAGACAGATTAGAGGAGGACCGACAGATGGTCGACGCCAGCAACCAGCATCAGCACACTTCTCCGCGTCAAGGGCTCCTTGAGGGGGCTCCGGTTACTTTCTCAGCCCAGAGGAATATGGTCACCAGGGGCATGTTGCCCTCGAGTCGTGCGTACAAGGAGGAGGCGGGACCTTCCGAGGAGAGGGTTTACAGTAGGAAGAGGCACGTTGGACCGCTCTACGACGGACAGCCTCGTGCGGAAGACCGCATGGCTGGCGGCCGTGAGGCGCTATGTGTGGACAATCCTGCGTGGGCCTTGATACTCACTCAGTCAGCATACCAGCATTCCACGACCTCAGGTATGGAGGACAGGGATCAGACGGACGTAGTACCATCCCCGGGTACCGGTCCAGAAGGAAATTCAGGGGGACCTGCTGCTCATTAATTAATGGCTGTGATCGCCTGGAATGTCAGAGGTGCTTGCTCCTTAGGGCGATGGAGAGAGATCAGAGAGGTCTTACGTAGAGAGAAGTGTGTCATCTCAGTGCTTCTGGAAACCAAGATTAAAGGGAAAACGCTTTCGCGCCAGACTTCCCCTAATTGGGTCTCAGCTTCACAACTTGGCAATATGCGACATGGCAATGATCTGGCTTAGATGGAATAGCAACAGCTGGGATGGAGATCCGGTCCTGATGTCGGAACAACTGATTGCTATCTTCTTCTCTAATAAGGGTGGTTTTCGGTTTTACTAGGGGTGTTTTATGGCCACAATGACATGCGTCGTCGGGAGGGCCTTTGGAGGGATATAGCCAGAGTGGCTACTACAACGGACTCTTTGCACCCCCCTTGCTCTTGATGGGGGATTTTAACGCCCTCCTTCACAAACGGGAGAAGGTGGGAGGCAGACCTGTTCCAGATCAGATCCTGTATGATTTTCAGGAGTGTCTTCTTCAGTCGGACCTACATGCATTGGAGCGAACTGGGCACATCTGGACTTGGCATAACAAAGCTGTCACCAACAGAGTTGTCTGTCAGCTGGATAGAGCTCTGGAAAATAGGGAGTGGTTCCGCTGCTTTCCTAACTCTGTGGCAGAGGGCCTGGCTGCTGGGATGAGCGATCATTCCCCTATCAGGGTCGGCTTCACAGACCGGTCTACTTGGAAGTCGCGTCCTTTCTGCTACAACAACAGCTGGTTTCTTTCTGGAGGCTACTTGGAGGCTGTTGCAGAGGGTCTTCTTAACTAGCAGGAGGGCACAACACAGTACCGCATGGTCCACATCCTTGAGCGCACGAAGAAGGCTGTTCGGAGTTGGGTGAAGAGTCTGCCCAGGCCTTCCCTGGAAGAGAAGGAGGCGGAACTCAGGGCCATCCAGAACTCTATGCAATTTGATATACTGGATGGGCCCTTAGCGGCAAGGGAGAAGGAACTGATTGTGGAAGTCAACATGCTCCGGCTGCAGTAGGAGATCAGTGCGGCCCAACGCGCTAAATGCTACTGGTTCAAGGAAGGTGATCGCTGCTCCAAGTTCTTCTACGATGTGATCCAGACCAGACAGCACAAGAACAGTCTCTCCCACCTGCTAGATGGTAAGGGCAAACTGGTTTGAGAGCCGTTGAAGATTCAAGGGGAGGCTGTCAGGTATTACTCAGAGTTATATTTTCAGACTGACTATCTCTATGTGTTTTCGGACATCATTACAAAGAAGCTAGTGACGTCCTATGGAAATAGCCAGTTACTTGTGCCGGTCTCTTTGGAGGAGGTGGAGGCTATCATCACGAAGGCGGATCCCAACAAGGCCCCGGGGCTGGATAGATTTAGCAGTGGGTTCTACAAACGTCGCTGGGATGCCCTGAAGATACCGGTGCTCGAGGCGGTCCAGGAGTTCTTTTCTGAGGGAAAGTTGCTGAAGGAGCTTAACTATACTTTCATGACCCTTGTGCCGAAGAAAGAAGGGGCGACTTCACTGGCGGACTTTCGGCCTATAGCGTACTGTAATTATCTTTACAAAATAATTATGCACCTTATGTGCCGGCGCATGGAGGGGATTATGCAGGACCTGGTCTCTCCGAACCAGACGACTTTCATCAATGGAAGATCGATTGCAAAGCATAGCGTTCTGGCGCATGAGGTGGTGAAAGGGTTTAATAAACCAGGAGGGGAGAAGGCGTATGTAAAGCTGGACCTGAGGAAGGCCTATGACATGGTCAATAGGGACTTTCTGTGCCACCTGATGTTAGCCATGAGATTCAATGAGCGATGGGTAGCGAGGATCAGGGAGTGCATCTCGACCCTTATCTTCTCTGTTCTCATTCAGGGTACTCTGTATGAGTTCTTCTGCAGCAACAGAGGACTCCGGCAAGGCGACCCCCTGTCTCCTTACCTGTTCAAACTTGTCATGGCGTACTTCACCTGCTTGATGGATATGGCGGTTCACAGTGGACGGCTGGTACCATTGTACAAGAGGATCGAGCCCCCTGTTACTCACCTCATTTATGCTGACGACCTCATGGTCTTCCTCCCGCCCTCTATGGAAGGAATGACCACGATTTCTGGGATTATGAGAGAGTTGGAAAAACTCTCTGGACTTCAACTGAATCGTGAGAAGAGCCGTGTCTACTTCAGCTCCTCTTGTACACTGAAGGAGGAACGTGCGGAAGCCCTCAGCGTCGATAGAGGTAATCTCCCGATGAAATATCTGGGGGTGCCTCTGACAGTCAACTATGCATGGGATCTGGACTGTCACAGCCTGGCGGAATATGCTCAATGGTGGGTCGAAAGGTGGCAGGCTGCTGGTCTGTCGTTTGGTAGGCGCATTGAGCTAGTTAGATCGGTCATCTCGGCACTGGCACTTTTCTGGCTCCAGTCCATTCTAGTCCCTGTTACCACCATACGGAAAGTGGAGAGTATTTGCGCCAACTTCATCTGGAGAGGGGGCATACATGCGATCTCCTGGGAGCAGCTCTGCCGCCCTTGGGAGGAGGGAGAGGTGGGACTTAGACCCATGCTGTCTGTCAGGGAGGTCTTTGGACTGAAGCTGGCATAGAGGTTCATTAAAGGCGGGTCGTTATGGGCTGATTGGATGTCCAGTCGATATGTGAAGAGGGGTAACTTCTGGACCTGCTCCCTCAACAACCACTCTGTCACTTTCAAGCACATTCTACGGCACAGAGCTGTTTCAATTCATCCATCCGGAGGATTATGAGAGATGGAGCTGGGACTTACCTCTGGCGGGATCCATGGTTAGAGTGCCAATCCCTGATTGAGGTTCTGGGCGACCGGACACACAGGAAGGTTGGTAGGGGGTTGACTTGCCAGTATATTATCAGAAATGGAGTGTGGAGACCAGTGGTCTACCGATATACCTTGGAGCTTGGAGAGGCTATTCGCGCGGTTGGTATCGATCCGAATCAGCCGGCAGATAGTTGGACCTGGGATCCGCAGGCCGCTAATGGAGGCACTGGGGAGTTCAGTTTCAATAGCTGCTACAACCTCGTGCGACGTACATCTCCTATTATCGCGGATTACGACTTCATCTGGTGCAAGGGGTTGGCCCGCAAGATGTAATTGTGTGTCTACCAGTTGTTGCTTAGACGTCTGTTGACGAGGGACCGACTCATCACCTTTGGGATTCAAGTTCCCAACCCGAAGTGTATACTCTGTGAAGTTGACAATAAATCTATGAGCCACTTGTTCTTTGAGTGCGATGTGTCCTGGTATATCTGGGCTGAGCAGTACCGCATAGCGTTGGGAGGCTGTGACACAGGCAGAGAGATTGGAGCCATCATTACCGGGATCCGAGACCACCGAGGGAGGGGGCAGGTATGGTTCAAGACCGCCAGGTTACGGCTTGCAGCCTCCGTCTGGCATGTCTGGAGGGAACGGAATCGACGCATTTTCGAGGGACTAACCACCCCTCCTATAGGCATTCTACATAATATTGAATTTGATGTAACTGCTATGGCACCCTAAATGGGTGGGAGATTATGGATGATTGTAAGATTTTACGAGTTGATATTGGAATAAAATTTACCATTTTTTTCATATATATATATATAATTTTTTTTTTTGAGGTGTCCTTTCTCCAAGCCGAGCCGTGGCCTAAAGCCATCCAGCCGCCCGGGGGAGGATTCGAACCCGAGACCTATGCTCGGGCGGCCTCCCACACTACCACTAGGCTAGTGCCTTAGGGACTATATATATATATATATATATATATATATATATATATATATATATATATATATATATGGAAATTGCTGAGAAACCCAATTTCGGGGTTGGTTTGTATGAAAAACCCACCCGCAGGATGGGTTTTATGAAATGCCCAGAATATATATTTCCACGTTAAATATTCTAAGATTCCCTTTAGATGCTCTGTATTTACAAAATTGCCATCTTTATAATACCATAACTACCCTTCGCACAAACTCAGATTTGGATTACGATTTTCGTCTTCTTCTTCTTCTTCTTCTTCACGAGAGATCTGAATTCCATTGCTCTCATTTTCGGCAGAGATTGCAAAAATCGTTCGTAGTTCACTGTGTTTTTCTTCAGTCGAACTCCGATCATCGCTCATCATCATCATCATCGTGGAGAGATTTGAAGTTTTCCGACGATTAGGTCAATTGTGGAGAGAAGATCTTCTTCTTTTCCATAAAAGTTAGCATCGTTTTGAAAGAAAAACGAAAACTCTTGAATTTTTGTTTTTGACAAATTTTTTTCCACAAAAAAAAAAAAACAAAAATTAGGTTTTAGATTTTTGTCGACTGTTATCCATCATTCTTCGTGATTTTAACACGGAGAATGGTCATTCTCCGTGTTAAAATGACGGATAATGACCATTCTCCGTGCTAAAATCACGAAGAATGGCCTTATCCATGTCAAAATGATGGAGAATGGCCATTCTCCGTGTCAAAATGACGGGGAATGGCCATTCTCCGTGTTAAAATGACGGCCATTCTCCGTGTTAAAACCACGGAGCCGTGTTAAAACCACGGAGAATGACCATTCTCCGTGTTAAAATGACGGAGAATGGCTCCGTGATAAAATGACTGAGAATGGCCATTCTCCGTCATTTTAACACGGAGAATGACTATTCTTTGTCAATTTAACAAGGAGAATGGCCATTCTCCGTAGTTTTAGCACGGAAAATGGTCATTCTCCGTGTTAAAACCACGGAGAATGGCCATTCTTCTTGTTAAATTGACGGAGAATGGCCATTCTCTGTCATTCTAACACGGAGATGGCTATTCTTTGTCAGTTTAACAAGGAGAATGACCATTCTTCGTGGTTTTAACACGGAGAATGGTCATTATTCGTGGTTTTAGCACGGAGAATGATCATTCTCCTGCATTTTATGTCAAGTTGAAACTTTGAAGGACCATAACTTTTGACTGAGAGGTCGAAACGAGGTCCGATTTGTCGTAAAAGGAGCGTATTTCCGAGTAGCCGGAGATTAACCGCTTCTCCGTTAGTCGGCCTTCCGAAATTTTAGAATCGCAAAAAAAATGATGTTTGGACCTCCGTTTTAACAGTTTTACCGTTTGTCCGTCTTTCCGAAATTTTTCGACATGTTTTTGAAGTAAGGTTTGAAGATTTTGGAGGAGAAAACCTAGATTCGAAACTGAGCGGCGAATGGAAGAAGAGGAAGTATCGAAATATTTTTTTTTGAAGAGTAGGGTTCGGGGGTGTTTTCAATAAATTAGAAGGGCAAAAAGGTCATTCAGAACCCCCTTTATATATTTTTCGCTAATTCTGGGCACGCGATGAAATGTTATTTTGCGGTGGGTTTTTCATAAAACTTTTGCAATTTTTGGACATTTCATAAATTTTCCCTATATATATTTTAGGACACTGCTTTAGCTCAGTAAGAATATGTTGGATACAGTATATACCAAATAGCCATCAATATTTCTTCTTCCTGGCAGTTGCATATATATGATGTGTAATATTATGATCAGGAGGAGGGATATGACGAAATTCAAGGTGAAATTGAGATGTTGCAGCAGTGCAGCCATCCAAATGTGGTACGATACTTTGGAAGCTATCAAGGAGAGGAGTATCTTTGGGTATGATCAGGTTACACCAAAATGCACAAGCATGCGTTTTTTCAATTGGATAATATGCTTCTTTTGTAGTCCTTTTATGTGCTTGTTAGGATATCCACTTGATCTACATTTTTAAACTACTAATTATATGATTTTGGTAGGCATCCTTATGGTTTATATTCATTCTCTTTCTCAGCACATCTGAAGAACACATTTATAAACATTTTCCAGCTCTTTGATTGATTTATGGCTTTCATTGAAGGTTCTGTCTAACTATTTGGGTGCACACTTCAAGATAGCTACTTACATAGACGGCTTGTAAAAGGAACTAAAGGCATCAGAAAGTATATTTTGTTGCACATTCAAGATAGCTACTCACGTTCAAGATTGCTGATCTGAAACAAGCGGAAGCATAAGTAGGCATAAAATCTGAAAGTTAAATTGAATACAATGTCAACAACTCAACTAGGTATTGAGCTATTTTGTCATGCAAATCTTAACTGCTTCCTTGGCATGTAAGAAGACTAAGATCATACAAAAGATCTACCTTACCTTTTTCTGAGATGGCTACAATCCAAGCTTAAGAATTGGAAAGGTTGAGTGGAAGAGTATAGTGGGATCAAAGATCTAGAGTAATACTGGTAAATACATATGATTGGGCTTAATCTCATATCTTAGTCAATTCCATAATTTAATATAAAAATGTGTGTTCTTTTCCCTTTCTGGATATTTCTAGTGATGTCATCCATGATGTCACAGGGTACCTATTATCTAGTTGTCTTTTGTCCTCCATATATTTGGGCTATAGTCCTAATAGTAAACTATTGAGTTTAGCTATTCCCAATCTCAGCATGGAGAACCTAGATTATTCTCTCTTACCATAAATTCTTAGCCTCTCCCTCCCAAACACTAGCCGTAGCCGCCACGAACGAGCCCTCATCTTCAACCCCTAGATGAGCCACCTAATCCTGCAATAAACCTTAGAAGTCAGAAACTCCTAGAAGGTCAACGAATCTCAATAAGAACCTCGATTCGGCGGTTCTTACTTGGGAGCTCAGCTCGTTTGGAGCTCACTTCCCCCATGATGGGAGCTCGTTTCTCTAGTGACGGAAGCACGTTTCTCCAACGACATGAGCAGTTCCCATAATATGACCATAATTTTAAAAAGATGACACAAATTTTGGGAAGAAAGTCAGAAGATTTTTAATACACGTTTATCAAAGTACCAAGAAACTAAATATTATTTACCTTGACATCATAAAAAATCAACAAAGCGAATGATCTCTCTATAACTTTGAACTGAATTTTATAAATTCTAATAAATATTAAGATATTTATAAGTTTTAATAACAATAATTACTAAACATTAATTTTATTATTAGTGCACGCTCTCATCACGCTTCCAACTTTAGACTCTTCTAAGTAGTCGCGTTTCCCTGCTCCCGCTTCCGCCTCCGTTTCCTTATCAGAGCCCTAACCCAACTCTTTCTCCCTGTCTCATATCCTAGCCACTAGCCTCCATCTTACCTTCTCAATATGATACCATGCCAAATTTTTCCATCAAGTTAGTCACTAGGCCACTTAGTTCCATTTTCCTGTGACATGATATGATAAAAATCATCATCATCCAAGTCCCATTGGAATGAAGTAGGTAATGGAGCACAGGAAAGTTATCAAAATAGAATCGACAGAGATTATATATATGACCTGCTGTCTAGTGATTTCGACTCCCTTAGCCATTGCAAATTCCTAGCTGCATTAGCTATGAGCAAGTTAGGCAAAATCTAAAAGACCAGTTGGCAGTTGGTAAACTGTAAAGTTCCAACGTTCGCAGTATCGGAATCGGTATCAGACCCTTCCTATGAGTATTGGGATGAACAATATCGGCAGTATTGGCAGCTTCAGGTCGGAGTATCAGATTTTTTGGTATTGAAAATTAAATAGTTATTAAAATTTTAGAAAAAAAATATTATATATATTTAGTCATAATTTTAAGTATTTCATGTACTGCTTCTTAGTAGTTTTGAAATTAAATGAAATAGTAGTCACCCTTACCGGTTGGTTTACCTGTGATAAATAACTTTTCTTCCTTTTCTTTACCGAATTGACTAGAAAAGGGACCCCCGATGTCGGTATCGGATCGGGACATGCCAAACCGGATCGGGACATGCCAAACCGGATCGGTATCGACCGATAGTGGAAACTATGCTGTAAAAGGACCTTTTTGCTCACACAATTTAGACTCAGAAAATGATATTACAAGGATATTGTAGATAAATGCAACTTTTTGGCTGTCACATTTTCTTTTGAATAAGATGTGAATTCATCCTTGCAATATATTTTCACCTTTGGCTCCATGATGAAATTGAGGCTATGATCTCTTGCAAAGAATTAAGTTATTTCAGGAGTCTTGACCTTTTCAGTGTTGTTTAATATTTTGCATTGCACAATTTTTATATTATATTTTTGAAAAATTATGTGGGCTTCAACTGATACAACTTAATGGAACATGTAGTTGCATATATAAATATTGATGTTTGTTAAAGGCGGTTGCCTCTCCTCCTCATAGTCACAAGTTTGACTTTCGGGAATAATCCAGGAAATTCGGTAAAAGTTCGGCAAAAATTCGTGTGTTGTGTAATGATAAACACATCTTGATAAAGAACTTTTTGCAATAGAAGTATTAACCATTATGTAGCAGCCAACTACACCTTTCAAATTGCAATAAAAGTACAGGTTTGAAAAGATGCCATGTGTGTATATCACACACAGCCTAAAGGTCACAAGCTTTGTTATGCCTTGATAGGCAATTGCAATAAAAGTATCAAGGACAACTTTAGCAAGCCAGCCAACTCACCTTTAAGTCAACTTTCGAACCCATGATCAAATCAAACAATATCTTAAGGTTTAAATTAACAATTGTTTAGCAGTCAACTTTACTGATTGCAACATATATGTTTGAGAGCTTTACATAGCTAATACAAGCTGCTTTTTAGTCCCACATCGGCTGTGATGGAGTGAAGGTGAGCACCTCTCTGTAAATGACTTGGCCAGTGGGAGTTGATTTGTAGTCCCACATCAGGTGGAAAGAAAGGTGCAGGAGAGCATCTCTCTATGAAGTTAGATATAAGAGGGTCCTATAACTTCTAGTGTACTAGACCTGTCCGAATACAATGCATATTACACACAAAATTTTGTTTTATTCGCGAATTTACCGAATATTCGTGATTTGTTTGCGCATCTGTGAATTAATCGTGCATATGTTCGGAAAGTCATCTAGTCGTGAATAATTTATGAAAGTTTCCAATTATTCGCGAATATTGCTCCTTAGGTGCTTCAGATGAAATGATGACTAGGTTGCAAGCATTTAGGCGGACAAGTATAGGTGCTACTACCTTGACATACTCCTACGCACGTGTCAACCTCCATATCGACCTCCATAGAGAGACTTGGTCAACGACGGGTTATGGAGAAGGTGGAGGTGAGAAAGTAGCAGAACTATTAGCTCCGATACCATGTTAGTGATACTTCCCCTTCTCATAGTACATTATTGGATGTGGGATCTATGTTGCATGACACGAGTACAACACGACACAAAACACAACATGGACCTAGTGTATTTTGTAGTGCCCGTGCTGTGCCCAACACGATGCAACACGGTTTCATGGACAAGGCACCAATTTTGAAGTGTCCGTGCTTGCTAGTGCGGGGCTAAATAGACTACATAGAAGCAATATATCTAACTGTTTGAAAGGCACTGAAGTAGTCACATCGTCTTGAAGCAAATTATCATACTCCCCAAACCACATTTTGAAACCTGAGTGTGTCACGTCCCGATTCGGGGAATCGTTCGTCCTCGCTTTGATTCACGCCAAATCGTTCGTCCTCGCTAAGGCGTGACCGTACAAGTTTGGAATTGCACTTGTACAAGGCGTGCTCGTGTACATTTTATAAAAGAGACATTTTGAATAGAGTTCGCAGCAATTTCACAGAGAAGTTGAATAACACAGAATGATCTGAAATAAGCTCTTTATTGATAACTTTGCATTGGAAAACATAAGGCTCTCAAACAGCCGAGATGAAATGCCAAACTTGGCTTACAACTTGCAGAAATATTGAAATGAGATATAACTTGTTCAATACATCATATCCCTTTATTAAAATGCGACAATAACCACCTTCAGCAAAATGCCTTCTTTTTCAAAGGGAAGCTTCAAGGAAGTGCGAAGCTTCTAAAGAGTCGGACAGCAAGCCTTCAGCGTTTAAGATTATCCACTAGGTTCCAAGCACCTGTGGAGATGAGGGTCAGTACATTACCACATATGTACTGGTGAGCTACTGTAACCAATCTCACCATAAATCAATAGTAGTAAATTATGTGAAGTATACTATTGATTTGTGATCTTTCTATCTTGTCTTAGGGTCCATTAACAATTCATATCTGATAGGAAACATAAGCAACTCATTTGATGATAGAAACTTAAGCAGTTCATATAGTTCACCAATTTGGTGAATCTTACCATGGTCGATAGCCATCCATGTATATTTAAGAATAACACTTACTTTGCCTGCATAAGACATTGTTAGCTATGACACATGTCTATATGAAGGTCACTGGCGACACGCCATCTTGGACCGTCTTACTTGTATAATGGTGCCCCTTGCAGTGCGGATAGTTAGCCCCACTGAAGGTCCCGCATACCGATGCCAGTACGTCGGCATCAATCCTTGTTCTCCGTAGGACGAACCGGTTCCGTGGCCGCGGAGTACCGTTCGAGGAACTACCTTGTGCACAAGTTGTCCATGACCATGCACGAAATGCAACTTAGCTAATAAGAAACATAACATGCATGATAATAACTTCTTCCACACTTAAGCCGTAGTTCTCATTTCATTTTGCCAACTTGCCTTGAGCTGTAGGCTCGCATACTCATTTATCCAACCAAGGGACTATTCATTTGTGTTACCATTCTTTCAAACCGAAGTCCGAATATACTCACCGCCTAATACTTGGGTCTTTGCATCACCTGTTCAACAATTCATTCGCAGTATACAAGTCATTATTTTATTTACAACATAATTCTAGCCATGTGATACGTAATCTTTCACTGGGTTTTTACTAAGCATCTTTTATTAGGTACTAAACGCAATAACAAGTCATCCGTTGTTAAGCGTGATTTAAGGATCGTCGAAGGATCAAAGCCACTCATTTGTTGGTGAATTACCGAAAGAAAGAGGTCTTCCACGCAACGTCAAGCTCGATTCACTGTGTTAGTACCTGTATTGGCACCAACATCTGGTCAGCATACTTCTTTTTCTTTCTCTCAGTGATTCGATATGAATGCGCAGATAGTGAAAGTAAATCCATGAAAACATTCATCGAAAACAATCACGAAAATGCACACAAAACCAACAGTGAAAGTGATATCGAAAACTAGCAGGGCTACGGTCTCGGCGCAAGCGACTCTTATATAGAATTCTTTTCCCAAGACGTACACCACTGCATCATGGGCATCATTTCAAAAGATTTCAATCCATAACGAGAAAATGATCTCAATTCATTATCCCGCGATCCTAGTAAAGTTTTTCCAAGTAAAATTTCTCCAATCTCATTCGACTCAGCCATTCGGCCGCTAGCCCCATCCGTGCTCCGCAACGGGATCAGGGCACTACATATTAATACACTAACAAAAATTTTTGTCCCCGAAACTTAAACAAAAACTCACCTAAATCGAATAGTGAAGGAAACTTTTCCTTCATATCTTCTTCAAGTTTCCAAGTAGACTCCTCGACGGAATGATTCCGCCAAAGCACTCGAACCAAAGGAACAACTCGGTCCCACAAAACTTTATCTTTTCTATCCAGAATCTGCACGGGCTCCTCTATATTAGACAAGTCAGCTTGCAGTCATAACCGACCGAAGTCTACCACATGACTTAGATCATGCACATACTTTCATAGTCGGGAAACATGGAAGATATCGTGCACTTCAGCCAATGCCGGTGGTAACGCGATCTGATAGGCAACTGGGCTGACTCGCTTAAGGATTTCAAACGGGCCAACAAATCTCGGACTTATCTTTCCCTTCGTACCGAATCGCATAACTCCACGCATCGGTGAAACTTTCAAAAATATATGGTCGCCTACCATGAATTTCAACGGTCGTCGATGAGTATCAGCATAAATTTTCTGCCAACTTTGTGCCACAAGTAACTTCTCCCGAATCATGCGGACCTTCTCGACGGCCTGCTCCACCATTTTCGGACCAAATACCTGCTGTTCACTGACTTCATCCCAACAAATCGGAGACCAACATTTTCGCCCGTATAATGTTTCATACGGAGCCATCTGTATACTCGACTCGTAACTGTTATTATAGGCAAATTCTGCTAGTGGCAAGTGAGTGTCCCAACTTGTTGTCAAGTCAATCGCACAAAGCCGTAACATATCTTCAAGGATCTGATTCACCCTCTCGGTCTGGCCATCAATTTGTGGATGATATGCAGAACTGAATTTCAATTGTGTTTCCATAGCCGAGTGTAAACTGCACCAAAACCGTAACACGAATCTTCCATCCGATCCGACACTATTGATGCTGGCACCCCATGCAATCGGACAATCTCATCCAAGTATAGCTGGGCCAACCGATCGACAATCCAAGAGATTTTGATTGCGATAAAATGTGCCGACTTGGGATCAACGATGACCCAAATCGCATCATTTTTTCGCTGCGTCTTCGGCAAGCCAACTATAAAATCTATTGTTATATGATCCCATTTCTATTATGGGATGACGAGCTTCTGTATCTCCCGGCCAGGCCTCTGGTGTTCCGTCTTGACTCACTGACAAGCCAAACATCGCGAGACAAAGAGGGCCACATCTCGTTTCATTCCGTGCCACCAAAAGGTCGTACGCAAATCTTTATACATTTTTGTACTTCCCGAGTGTAACGAATACTTGGCATAATGAGCCTCCGTCAAGATTTCTTTTCGGAGTTCTTCATCCTTCGGGACACATAGCCTCCCTTGTAGTCGCAACGAGCCATCCTCGTGCCTGGTGAAGTCGCCTGCTTCACCCTTTCCCATCATTTCATTAATCTTTAGCAAGAATTCATCCGTCTTCTGTGCCGTCTTTATCCTTTCCAACAAACTCGGCTCAAGTTGAAGTTGAGCCAGTTGTGCATTTCGGCCACGAATTTGAAGCTCAATTCCCATGCTCTCTAACTCTTCCAATATCCGTTTGTCAATACTGATTGATCCCACGAAGTTTCGACTCAACGCATCTGCCACCACATTCCCTTTTCCTGGAGTGTATGCGATCGTCAAGTCATGATCTTTAATTAGCTCCAACCAACGTCTTTGTCGCAAATTTAAATCCTTTTGAGTGAATATGTACTTCAGGCTCTTATGATCGGTAAAGATCTTGCAAGCCACTCCGTACAAATAATGTCGCCATAATTTTAATGCAAACACAATCGCTGCCAATTCCAAATCATGCGTTGGATAATTTTGCATCTAGAAGGAAGAAATGACTAAAACCTCTTCCAACCACCTAGTTGAATCAAGCTAAGCACTTCCTTTTTTGTGTGTGCAAAGCTGGTTGTCCATTCTATTGATTTCATTTCCCCTCTTCCCATTATAGGACTCAACTAATTCCAAGACTCTCTATGATGTGCTAAATGTTTATATTCTTCAATGCGAGTCCCGTGCCCGCATAGAGGAGGGTTGCATCAGATAGCGGATACATTCCACCAAGAACTTTGTTGGATCTCAATGAATGGCCCCAAAGTTTTGGTGTAAAGGCCTTTTTGTTATTGTTGTGGTTACAGGAAATTAAAATCTGGTTTAATTCTCAATGTAAATTTAGTGTTAATTTAGTGTTCCATATTACCATGTCGAGACATGGTGCTAAGCTAATTTTCTCATTCAAGTTTTTTTTATTAATAGGTTTTTTTTTTTATAATCTGTGCTAGTGATTTCCTCTTGTTTGAAGCAAGGTTCACAGTACCGATATCGGACTCTTCCTATGAGTATCGGGATTGGCAGTTTCGGATCGGAGTATTGGTTTCTTTGATATCAAAAAAGTAATTATTAACAAATTATTAAAATTTTAGAAAAAATATTTTATACATTTAGGCACAATTTTAAGTATTTTTCGTGTTATTCCTTAGTAATTTTGGAATTGAATGAAATAAGGTTCGTAGTATCGATATCGGTATCGGTATCAGACCATTCCTACGAGTATCGACAGTATCGGTGGTTTCAGATTGGAGTATCGAATTTTTTGGTATCGGAAAGAAAATAATTATTAATAAATTATCAACATTTTAGAAAATATATTTTACACATTTAGGCCAATTTCTTAGTGTTGTTTCTTATTAGTTTTGAAATTGAATGAAATAGTAGTCACCATTGCCGATTGGTTTACATGCGATAGATAAGTTTTCTTCTTTTAGATACATCTACAACCTTATATACTTTGACACCATTGTTGATTGGTCTTTTTCGTTCAATTTTCTTTGCCCAATTGACCGGGAAAGAAACACCTAATGTCGGTATCGATCAATATTGGGTATCGGTCGGTATCGGATTGGGACATGCCAAACTGTATCGGTATCAGCCGTATTGGATTGATCGGCTGATACTGCAAACTATGGAATGAAATTGTAGTCACCATTCCCAATTGGTTTACATGCGATAGATAAATTTTCTTGCTTATTATGCTTTTACATCCTTGTTGATTGGTCGTTCTCATTCAATTTTCTTTGCTGAATTGACAAAAAGAGATCCCCAATATCGGTATCGATCAGTATCGGCTGGTAACAGATTGGGACATACCAAATCGTATCGGTATCGGCCGATATTGCAAACTATGGTTTGAAGAATCAGCCAATTATTCATTGAATTGTGGATTGGGCCTTGTCCTATCTTGCAATGCCATTTTATATATTTGGACTATTATATTATAGGAAACAATGCTCGGATGTCTTGAAACTGAGGTTGTGCCCTTTTGCTATACCCAAGTATCAATTTTTTGCAATACTATTCATTATCAAAATAGCAAAATGATAACATGAGCATATTCTTGAAATATGAATAGTCTCAGCTATGGAAATGTTTGCCCTTTCTATTCCTTGGAATTAACATGGTTTTCTGTTGATGTCAGATAATAATGGAGTATTGTGGTGGGGGTAGTGTTGCTGACTTGATGAGTGTCACGGACGAGGCTTTAGGGGAATCTCAGATTGCTTACATTTGTAAGGAAGCTTTGAAGGTATTTCTTGCTTTATCATTTCTTTTATGGAGTTAAACTGCTTATGAAAAACTAATATTTTTATAGAATTTTCCTCAGCAATAAATGGTGGCTAAGAATCTGATTCTGTAAACTGTTTTTATAACTTTTATAATTATTGTGTTGTAATTATGTAGATTTGCATGAATTTCGTAAGCATTATTGGACAAATTTCTGTTTTAGTGCCATATCTGTGTGTCTGCCCCTGTAAAGCTGTATACTTGTTATGACTTTTGATCTACTTAGAACCTTTCTCCTTAACTTTTGTTGAACTTGATGCCTGGTGATTTTCTTTTGGGAACTCATGGGATTTCACGAATTATAAGTTACTGAATACTATCATACTGGAGTCTAGGTTTTGGAGTAGAAACTTTCTCCCCGACCTCACCTGTAAATTTGCATTCCATTAACGGGGGTTTTTAGCAAAAAAGAAAAGTTACTAATCAATTGTTTCATAATGGCTATCACTGATGAATATTCAAGCCCTACATAATATATAATCACTTAAAGTGGCTACTAATTATTGATCGAATAGAAGTGTGGAATTTATTTACAAGGGATAATGTCAACATTGAAATTACTCCCTCACGCCACTGAACATTTGACGGCATACACTCTTATATGGCTGTATTAACTAATTCTCTGCAGTTTGAATCTATTTGGATATGTTGGCCTTAGAACCAAATTTAGCATATAGGCATTGATACTTCTTAAATTTAAAGGTAAATAAAATTGGTGTAAAGGACTCAAACACAACCTTCCCACCATGCACTTCCTATTGATTTGGGATTTGTCCTGTTAAAAAATATAAGCATTTATGAAGGCTGGTGGGCTAATACTTGCTACACCGATGAATTTTATTTGTGAAAAAGCTATGTTGCATGATATGGACTCCGCGATACAGTACTGATATGACCATTTGTAAAATGTAGGATATGATACAATGGAGGTACTACAATAAGTAACTATATACTTAACACATTAACTGTTGAGAACTAATAAGGGATTTAGTCCCACATTGGAAAATGTAATATGAAGAGGAGCTAGACTCCCTATAAGTAGTTGAGTAAGCCCATCAATAAAATACACAACAATTATTCTCTACATTAACCTTAGTTTCTTTATCTGAAATAGAAACACAAATTGATAAAATTAGAGATTTAAAAATACAAGTTTACTTTTATATCATTAAAAATATAGATTCAAACTGCAGAGAATTAGTTAATACAGCCATATATGTTGTGGCCTTAGAGCCAAATATAGATTCAAAATTTAAAAATACAAGTTTACTTTTATATCACAGTTTGAATCATTCCCCCCTGGCGCATCTCAACTTTTTGTTGTTTGATTGTCCGCTTCACACAAAACATAAACCAGCAGAGGAGATTCACATGACATTTTTGTCTTTTAAGCATTCCAATGGCAGACTTTAATTTTTGTTTATTTAATTTTGGAATGAAGGCTTTGTTGTTGCTCTTGTTTTTCTTTATCAGTCCAAATGTAACCTCAGGTAAGAAAGTGGTTACATAGTTCAGCGAGAACATACATTTATGAAAGGATCCACAATATATTGAGTTTATTGTAATGAATGGATCTAATAAGTGAAACCGAATGGCAGCGTTTGTGCTTTTCTTGCCCCCCTTTCCTGACTACTCATGTTTTTGGACTTGAGCTGTTACACAACAGTTCCATGACTTTGTTAGAATTTTTCTTTCCTTAAGAGTAACTTCCATCTTTTGATGCAGGGCCTTGCATATTTGCATTCAATATTTAAAGTCCATAGAGACATTAAAGGCGGCAATATATTGCTCACTGATCAGGGGGAGGTAAAATTGGGTGAGTGCCTTCTTCAAAAGATAGTATTTGCCACTTAGCAACAGTAAGATATATCATCATCATCTAAGCCTTCTCCCATCATAATGGGGGTCAGCTATGAAGCATATGAAAACTCCATAATAGATTTGACAAATTATTTATGACTCGCCGTTGACCTTTAAGTGAACCCTCTATGTTGGTACCAAATTCCTGACCTACGTAACTATGAGCACGAGAGGGCCATGCCATAAAACCAAGGGACCAGTTGGCAGGTAGGTAGATCTAGCTTTTGGTTATGCAGTTTAAGCTCATGCAACTAAGGAGCGCACTCCAAGTTCCCCTAGTCTACAAAGAATCGAGATGAAGATGTAATATGATACAAATTTCTAAAGTAACATAGTTAATTTTATTAACCTCTATGACACGTTAAGTCAAAGAGTGAAATGAATGACAATCCAACTAATATAAATATACCGGTATGCACTTAAAAATGCGTATTATACCTTCCAAGATCCATACCATACACCATGATATCCATATTCTAAAGCATGTATGGGTTAAATTTCACACAATTTGAAAAATCTTTAACCTATCGATCAAGTGATTCTCACTTTAACATGTTTTGAACAATAGAGACCACCAGATCAATGGGTTAGAGATTTTCAAATTCCATGAATTAACATATACATTCTTTAGAACATGAATATCAAGTCGCACGATATGAATCTTCATTTTTGTAAATAATCAGATTAAAGGTATGGTCTGCAATCGAACATCTCGCTACACACACATCCCTTCTTGGATTTATCCTTGTGGAATCAAATCTTTGCTGGTTCTTATTTAATCAAATCACTAGTAAATCTCTCTGTGTGATTCCCTAACCTTCTCTCTCCTCTCTTTCTCACACGCAAAGGATATCAATGGGTTTTTCTTATCAACAGATGAGTTGTATTTTGATTAGCACATGCATCTTTAAGATTTGGTAGTTCTAACATGTACATTACCTGATAACATATTACAAGACTTGAATGTTCTACTTTAGATAATATAAAAAACTATAGGCATAAGTTAATTTGAACTATTACCGGATTAAACAATTTCAGTTGTACTATGGACCAAATACTAAGTAAAATCCTTAATATATGCTCAATTGTATAAAACCATTTTTTGTTGGAACTTGGCACCTGATACAGGTGATATTCTAATACTGACTTAATACACAACTAAACAATGTACTTTAGTTGGCACCAGCTGCAGATCTGTTTAATACTGAGTAAAATAAAACCCTTTATAGGTGTACTACTGTTGGCATTGGATTACCCTTACAATTTGATCAGTTCCTGCTAAATTAAGTCATGTATTTGGCTACCTTTTTCTAATTTCAGTTCATGAATTCTAGTGATTAATTGTTTATTTTTGGACACAGCTGTGCAAGGAATCTTAGATCAATTAGATTGTTTCCAATTAAGGTTGTTGATGTTAGCTGCAAAGAAACTCCATCAACTGATGGCCCCCTTTGGAAAGAAAGTAGCAACTCCACATTCTTTCTTGAATGAGAAAATAGTGAAAGGTAGCAAGCAATGTCTTATAACAAATAAAACACCTAAGAACCCTCAATCTTGTTAACTCATACAAGGAACAGACAAAAATAATATCATTTACTTTATCCATGTACAACATGGAACAAGATTAATAATATATGGTACATTGTAATTTAAGTTTGTATATTACATATGAGTTATTTTTCTTAAATTCCATCATGCCTGCGGAACTTGCTAGTATACACTAGTAAACACACAACATAATATTGTGACATGAAGTTCTGTATTTGGTTGCACTTTCTTTTTGACTGGAACATAGGGAGACTTAACTTTCATGTGTGAGCTGAAATTATATTTTGTTTTTTCCTATTGCTCAGTTTCTCCACTATGTGTTTATATGTAGGCGACTTTGGTGTTGCTGCCCAGCTTACTAGGACCATGTCAAAACGTAACACGGTATTCTTCTTGTGGCTGATCAAGATCATGACTTTTAACATATTATATGCGATGAATACTGAAAAATAGTGTGTTTGTGCTTATTATCCAACATGACTATAGTTTTTTTTTTGTGCGCTAATACACTCTTCTATTTATTTTACTTTTCTTTCCATTCAAATATCATATATGTTCAGTACTAGAAGTTGAAACACCTACTCACAATCAAGTGTAACAGAGTCTGAAATGTGCAGAACTTCTATCTGTATTACTTTGGTTTTAACATTGTACTCTATTCATGATAAATCCCTTGAAGGCCAGAGAGGACCTTGCCATTAAGTTGAAGGCCACTTGGCAAGCAAGTAGACCCATCTTTTTGCTCATGCAATTTAAGTTCATGCAATCAAGAGGAAGAGCACCCTTCTCCAAGTTCCCTGGAGTCCTAAACTAGATGAAGGGTAAGGTTTCTATAAGGGTTTCAGAGTGTAGAAGTAAGAATCTAGACTTGGCCAATTCAAAGTTTATATCTACACATTTGATTGAATTAACAAGGTTAAATTTAGCTTGACAAACTAATATTTAACCCCTAAAGTGATTTAAGTTGTTGAAAATAATTCTCCTACAGTAAATCAGTACCAAGTAATAAGGATGAGTCATATACTTGGTTTGAGTCCTTACCAACTGAATCGTGCACGACCTCTAAGTGCAGTAATGCATGTAACTTCCACATAATTAATTTGTAGTCCTTGAACGGTTTTTGTTAAAAGCCTTTGTTGGTTCTTGCATATAAGTTATCTTCATAGAAGGTCTTGTTTCCATTTTGTTCAGAGTAAATGAGATTGTACCCATCACCATTCCAAGTTCTGTAACTTACTTTTTTTTTCCTTTAGTGTTTTTAAGTTTATGGTAGTTCCTCAGCTCATATGCACTTGTTTTGTCTTTTAGTTTATTGGTACTCCCCATTGGATGGCTCCAGAAGTTATACAAGAAAGTCGCTATGATGGAAAGGTAACATAATTATTTTTTCCCTCTTTTATCTAGACTCCGTGCAAGGCTGTTTATTCATGTCCTTATTGTGTTCTAAGCAAGCCATTAGATATCTAATACTTCCTTTTGTGATAGTTCATACTATGATCAATGAGCTAGTAGTGTACAGTAGTACATATTTTGATCGATAATCTAATATTACAGTGGTACTTTAGTTTCTGTCATGATAATTATGATCAATAAGCTAATGATGTATAGTGATATTTTATCCTGTCAAGATGGTTTTTTACTGCTTGCAGAGGGTGGTTGAAAATTTTGTCCCTTTTCAATAATGAGATATGTTTATTGTAGAAATGTTAGCCTTTGCTATTCCTTATGTTTCTGTCCCAAGTCATTTATGATTTAAAGGATGAAAGGAAAACTGAAATGAGTCAAATGACTTGATATTGAAACATTGGAAGTGGTCATATTAAGCTTGATAGTAACAAGTCTAACAATAAACAATCCGAGGGAGGATTATAAGTTTGAAATTGAATCAAGAATAATATTAGAACTATAATCGAGGATCGTAGAGTAAACCATGCTGTCAACCTTCCTAACTCTTGATTTAGATGTTCCACTTTGAAGCCTACATGTCCTAGTTCTGACGATCAACTGCGATCAAATGCATGATAGTTGGTCTAGTGTGCATGGAAGTGGGTTATGAAGTGTGTTTAGAAAAGGTTTTTGTAGGGTGTTTAGGTATTGAAATTGTTTTATGACAGGCTCAAGGAGGAAAAAAAAAAGGTATTCAGAGTTGTTTGATGGTTGCTAGGGTTTAGGAAGGAAAATAGATTTCAGAGTTGTTTGATGGTTGAAATATGTGGGTTAAGGGTGCTATACGGTATTAGTGATCATGTTTGGATAAGAAGGAAAGAGGGAGAAAGATATAAATTAGGATTACGGATAGACTCTATGGTGCACAGACACGGATAGAGATTCAACACGAATAGGTATTTTGGAGTATTCGACACGTTGGGACATGGATTTTGGGAGTGTTCCTGCTGCTGAGGATATAACTGAAGCTTTACACCAGAGATTAGGGTTTGGGCACTGCACCCATGACATAATGCATCACATTGCTCTCTCTCTCCCCCCCCCCCCCCCACCCCCCCCCCCCCCCCCCCCACACACACACACGCACACACACTCTTAGAGACCTAGACTTGGGAAGCAAGTCATAATGTTTCAAAGAAAAAAAAATCTACTTAAAACATAACTCCTAGTTAATAAAATCCAAAGCTATATTCTCTAAGTAAACATAATAAAAACCAATGATTTAGATAAATCAAAATCCTCTTAAAAGCAAATAAACTCGTCTAGTGTTTGCAGAAATAACATGTATATTGTCCATATTGTTGTTAACAGTAAAAACATAGCACTAAATTATGCATGTTGCATTTGTGTACACACAGTAGTCTGTGACCAAGACATGACAATATAACTACTAAAGTTTTGATCATCATGTAATCTAATTGTTTATTAGGTTCTGATGTTCATCTTGTTAACAGTCTCTTTGGAAAATAGTCATATATTTATATTATTTTGTTATTGTTTCCACCATAAAAAGGATATGATTTGTGTTAGTGTTGCAGAAGAAATGACCCTTGACCAAGGTTCGTACTATCAGCTGATAACGATACATATCAACTCTTTCAGGTTTTGGCATGTCTGGATTAATATGACCACCATTGATATCGGCCGATACCGAAATTGGGAATGTCTTTTCGGTTAATTCACTAGAAAAAGTTAAAAGAAAAAGAGAGATGACAAGAAACAATGGCAACCAATGATTTGATTGCGCCAAAGATCGACATGCTATAATTTGTCGATTTCTTCATTGTCACAATGTAACCATTACCATTTGTCAAGTTGTATACTATACATTTTCAATGTTGATACATCTTAATATTAATTTATTCAAAACTATCTATTGTGCGGATACTTTGTTTAAAAGCAAGTAAAAACAACTATATCTACCATTGGTTAATAATTTTGTCATTTGAATAAATATTTCATTTAAATGGGAAATTAGAAATAATATATACGATTATACTTAAATGTATCAAATAATTTCTAGTTTTGAAATAATTTATAACTTTTATGGCTTCCCAAAACCAATGACTCTGAAATAACGCTCCGAAAGTGCCGAGACAGTACTCATAACAGGGGTCCGAAGCCAATTCCAATACTGTGAACCTTCCCCTTGACAGAGCTGGATGGATGAAAAGGATTTAAGCAATCGACCCCAAAAATTTGGTAATACAGGTTTTTGTTGTTGTTATTTTTTTCCCCATATTCACTTAAATTGTAGTTGTTATTATCACATGCCTACTCAAATGACTTTCTCAATGTAGATTTGCATAATATACCTAGATATGACCTTTATACTGTTGGTGTCTTTGACATCCTCAAGAAGTTGATAGTTGACTAAAGACTTAGAAGTCACTAAGAATAGAATGGTCAAATTGTACAGGATAGATATGCTTAAATATATTGTACACAAGGAAACCATTAGGCTATGTTTGACATTGATGTGCCTTTTCATAAAACAGAAGCAAAGTAGGGCCTGTTTGGTAAATGGGTAAGTAAGAAAGGATTTGTTGCACGTTTAAGATGTGGAAAGTGTATGAAATCCATGCATTTTCTTGTCCTCTCAAAATCCTAAACTTGGTTGGTTAGCTAAGAAAGTGAGAAAGTAGGAGAATACATATAATATTAAATACAAATTTCTTTATTTAATAAATTAGTATTAATTAATACTAACTAATGATTAAATAATAATAATCAATCATAAATATTAGCTAATTATTAAAAACTAATTAAATATCGTAATTGTTAATTAAGTATCTTGTTTTTTGTTATCCTAATTACTTAATTAACTATCTTGTTTACTAATTAAGTATTTTGCATGTCTATGGTTTCAACATCAGTTATGTAATATTATTCAAAATGTTAGTAGATTAATTATAAACTTTATTAACTATTAATAAGAACAAACTAATTTAATTATTTAAAGTATAATTAATTGAAGAACATGTTCATGATAAAGAACAACACTCAGGCTATTGGGATGGAGCCCATACCATCGAAAGGTAAGCATTTCTTTGAACATCATAAAGGCATTCCACATCGGAGGAGGAGTAGTTTCAGATAGAATCATAGAAGTCAAGTAAACTGATTCACTTTAGCCCAATCTCCTACATGTCTAAAAAGGTACCCATTTGAGCAATTGTGTACATTGTTTGGCTTCCAAACAAACTCATGCTCTATTTGTCAAGTGTGCATCTTGTAGATTTTTTTTTCAATAATTACCCTAAATATTAGTTAATTAATTACCCATTTTATTAATTAAAATTTAAAGATGAACTAATTGAGTATCTTAAATATTATGCTAAATTACAACTTGATACCCTCAACTATTTTAGTTTTTCAACTTAATACCCTCAAATTTGATAGGTGCTAACTTGATACCCTGATTTTTTTTGAGAAAATTGCCCCTCCCCTCCACGCCCTCCCCCAAACAACCCACCTCCCGCCGGCACCCCCCTCCGCCCCCGCTCGTGCCTGCGACCTCCCCCCCACCCTGCGTTATGGCCCGGCTCAGAGCCGCGCTGGGTAGTGAGGTCGCCGAAGGGGGTAGCCACAACAGTCGGAGGTCGCGCGGGCCGGTGGGGCACGCTGCAGGAGGTGGGCGTGGCATGGGTCGGCCAGGAGTTGCGCGGGGCGGTGAGGTCGCGAACGGGGAAACAGCCGGAGGCGGGGGCACGGGGCTACGGGATCGGGGGTACCGCACGGGGTAGCGGGGCGCAGGGGCGGGGGCGCGGTGTTCGCAGGGGACGCGGGGGTGAGGGTGGGGGGCGGTCGCGGAGGGGTAGGGTGGCCGGAGGGGGGGTGCTGTCGGAGAAGGAGGGGGGGGGGGGGAGGGTGTTGTGGGTTTAGGAAGGGAGAGGTACTTTTGTCTTTACAAATTTTTTAGGCATCAACATAAAAATTATTATATAGTTGAGGGTATTAAGTTAGCACCTATCAAAGTTGAGGGTGTCAAGTTGAACATTTTGGATAGTTGAGGGTATCGAGTTATAATTTAGCCTAATTATTGATTACCTTTTTTCATAGTTAGATACCCTAATTATCTGAACACCTTTCCAATAATTAAGACTAAATATATAATATAAAACTAAACCGTTAGCTAAATGCTATTTAATTATTGATATGTTATTAATTACTTGTATATTAAATAATTAAATGACCACTTTCCATCCACATCCAAGGAAAATAATAGGATGTGGAGAGAACATATCAGGAGGGGGAAAGAAACTATGGTCTAGTCAAACCAAACACTTCCTCACCAAAAATCCTATGTTATCTAAACATTGAAAGTGGTCCACCAGTGGCCCTTAGCATAGCTGAATGGAAGAAAAGATTCAAACAGCTGACCCCCAAAATTTGGGATAAAAGGCTTTGTTGTTGTTGTTGTTGTTATTGTTATTGTTGTACGAGTTGCTTGAGGAAAGCAAGATGATCGATAGAAAATTCAAGAAAGTATAGGCAGGGAGAAACCATGGCTAAACTGGTTTTCACTGCTGCTGTGTGGCACATCTGAAAGGAGAGAGAAGACAGTTTGAGGGAGTGCAACTGGATAAGCTGATAGTGACTAAGAATTCAAGAAGGTGTTAGTATTATGGTTTCTAGGCTCAAAACTGATAATTTGAGCCAAAAAGTCCGGGGAAATTAGAAGGAACTGGATAGCAAGTTAATCTTTGAGATGTACTTGTAACCCCAATTTTTATAATACAATTACCTTTCTGAAAAGAAAAAAAGAAAGAAAGAAAGAAAGAAAAGAAGCCCTCCTAATTAGTATGCTGACTGAGAATGGTTAGAAGGTTGGGGGTAGCTGTCATTGGCTGCTCAATGTCTATCTATTTATTTGTTATCTAGAGTAGCTCTCCTACTTTCCGTATCCGAGAATTTTTGATATTTTGAAGTAGCTAATATTTGGTGAACAACTGACCATGAAACCTTGTTCAACCTTCTCGTGGTGTTCTAAAGATATGTGCCATACTGGCATTATAATGGAAGAAGGCTTGATTTTGTTTTCAAAGAAACTGGTATATTATCAGAACTTAGTGACAAAAGTAGAGTTGTTTTCTTGATATTAGATAGGATGCTAGAGAATGCAATGTAGAAACTGCAAAATCATTTAGGTTAATATGTTATTACCCATAACTTGTAGTATACATTGGTTGGCTTGAAGCGTGATTGTTTGTTGTATAGTCTCCTGCTGTGGTTTTATCGAACGAAAGAACATGTTATTTCTACTGATTTAGAAAATTGGTAGCTAACTTCTTCATCTAAATAGAACCTTAGGATCAAAGATTTTTTTATCAAACTATCCTGTTGCTTTCAGCTCCTTCAATTTTGCTTGAATAATGCGTAACTGCGACATTTTGTAACTACTGTAATGAACTAATTGAATATATACTTTTTTGCATTCTGGTATAAAGAAAGAATGTTCCAGTATTATAATTTATCTTCCTTTTTTCCTCACTTTCGTATATGGACTCTCACATTCTTTCTGCCAAACCCTGGAATATTGCCTTATGTAGAAACAAACCTAATTATTTTTCAGGTTGATGTGTGGGCTCTTGGCGTTTCTGCAATTGAAATGGCAGAGGTTTGTTTCTTGCCTAATAAACATGCATGAGCAACCTTTTCCTTTCCCTATTCTTCTAGCCATTTGCCGCTCGACCAAATATCATATCCTCTATAAGAGTGACAGTTAATGCACAATAATGATTCTTGTATACTTATTTTTCTCTCATTGAATTTCAGGGACTTCCTCCACGATCAACTGTACACCCAATGAGAGTCAGTTCCTACCTATGAACTTTTGCCAAATAAAGATACTCATTTGTGGTGGTGTAAAGTAATTTTGTTCTAATGCTTTATACGCCTTCCTTCTCTATTACTATATTTTATGCACACTTTTTCTGGTGCATAAAGTAATATTTTCTTCAAAGCTTCATATGCTGCCCCCCTCTATTACTTCTTTTCCTTAGCATATTATATGATAAATCTGAATTTCTGCCCCTTTTTGCTTATCTATTGTTGGTTGGTTAGCGAACTTTCTGACTCTGGGCAGGTTTTATTCGAATCTATACCTGTTATTTGTGCAATGAGCAACTGATATAAAACAAAAAGGAACAAATAGTATCAGATAGTTATTATGTTTTGACTACTGTTTGATTATTTTTTAAAGTTTACTCTTCTATCAGACAACACAACAATTCCCGAGAATCTAGGGCATCCTAATTTTTCTTGATGAAAAGAAAACAAATTATCTGACAAACTTGCTCACGGAAAAGGAAATAAGAAAAACCCCTGAAGGAAAAAAGGAAGTTAACATTATGGCAGAAGTTTATTGTGCATTTCATGTCACTAATCTTTTGTGCAAGGATGATATCCGGTTCCACTGGTTGAGGCCTTAATATAAAAATTTGAGTGGTGTTCATAGCAAGGTTCAGATTATCGGCCATTTTCGTCGACAGTTTTGGCCATATTCCGTCAGGTATTGACCGAAACATGCCTAAACCTATTGAGAAATAAGAAAGACCACAAAGTGTAAACCGAAGGAAGAACACAAAAAACTTTGGAATCACGAAAGAAAGAAAGAAAGAAAGAAAGAAAGAAAGAAGGAAGAACACAAAAAACTTATGCACTAACTATAATGTTGACAAACTAGTTATAGCAAGTTTTAAATATAACATTATTATATTATAAACTAATATTACAAGCTAGTATTATAGATTGTATTGTTAGACATGGAGATGTATAATAATTTCACTGAAATTACTCATCTAACTACAATTATGCATGAAATTATCAAGGTCTGCACCAATGCTTTATACATTATCTTAGAAAATATGAAGGAATATCTGTCTCGATTCATTTCTGAATGAGTACAAGAACCTCTTTGATAAGAAGAGGAATAACAGTAAAAGAAGGAAGGAAATAAATGTTGACAGCTGCCTATTTACAGCCATGACATTAAATACCAATACAACAACCTTTCCTAATCTACAACAGCCTTAATGAAATAATACAACTGCCTTTCCTAATATACAACAACATGAATCAAGGACAGGTTTATGATTGTCTACAGCAGCCTGAATTAAGGCCAGATTCATGATTGACCAGATTTCTAACACTCCCCCTCAAGCTGGTTTGTAGATGTCTTCCATAGCCAGCTTGCCAATTAGTTTGTCAAATTGCTTCTTGTGTAGTCATTTAGTTAGAACATCAACAAGTTGTTCTGTTGTTGGAAGGTATGGCATGCATATTATTCCAACACCGAGCTTCTCCTTTATGAAATGTTTGTCCACTTCTATATGTTTTGTACGATAATGTAGCACTAGGTTATGAGATATAGAGATATCAGCCTTATTGTCACATCAGTGTTCTATGGCGGCCGCCTAGGCGGTAGGCAGTCTCTCTCCGCACCGCTTTTCGGTAGGCGGTGGAGTAGGCGGCCAACGGAGGTTGGCGGCATAGGTGGAAGTGAGACGGTGTAGGTGGGCATCTAGGCGAAGCAATAGCTAAAATATATTTTGGCCAAAAAGATTTTGTAAGCATTATGGGCCTATGATTCACTTCTACAAAACCAAAACTTTATAAATCTTCCTTCTACAACTTAGTTATGCATGGAACACCCTTAAAATATGCATATTATGCAAAAAAAACAGTGGTAAAATAGTAAAAAATGTTCAAAATGCATCGACCGCCTAGGCGGCCTACGCTGTAGGCGGACTCTCTCCGTCACAATAGACTTTTATAGGTGTTGAATGAGAAAACTTCAACTCATCAAGTATCCTTTTGATCCACATTACCTCACAAATTCCATGGACAACAGCTCTGAACTTTGCTTCTGCACTACTTCTAGCCACCACATTTTGTTTTTTGCTTCGCCAGGTAACTAGGTTTCCCCCAAAAATAGAACAGTAGCCCGAAGTAGATCTTCTATCAATAACACTTCCGACCCAGTCTGCATCAATGTAGACTTCAACTTGCAGATAATCATGTTTCTTGAATAGTGAGTCCTTGCCAGGAGTCCCTTTCAGATATCTTAGGATTCTGTAGACTGTCTCGAAATGTTCTGACTGTGGTGAGTCCGTGAGTGCATAAACTGACTTACCATGCTAACTGCAAAAGCAATATCAGGTCGCATATGAGACAACTAGATTAATCTGCCTATAAGTCTCTGATATTGTTCCCTATCCTTCACTTCTTCCGTTTTGGCAGCATATAGCTTCAAATTAAGCTCAATGGGAGTCTCTACCACCCAGCAGCCTAGTAAACCTGTTTCGCCAAGGAGGTCAAGTACATATTTTCTCTGATTGACAAAAATACCTTCTTTTGATCTTGCAAACTCCATTCCAAGGAAGTATTTTAGGATTTCCAGGACCTTAATTTGGAACTCTTTTGCAAGTCTCTTCTTAAGGGCTGCCAACTCTGTCTCATCATTACCGGTTAAAATGATGTCATCAATATAAACAATCAAAATTGCAACTTTACTATATTTTGAGTGTTTATACAATATAGTGTGATCTGCCTGACTCTGAAGGAAGCCATAACCGGTAACTGTCTTCCCAAAACGTTCAAACCACGGTCTTGGTGACTGTTTGAGTCCGTATAAGGACTTCTTCAATGTGCATACTATGTCACTCCCAATTTTTTTTTTCGAATCCTGGTGGCAAGCTCATGAAAACCTTCTCTTCAAGATCACCATTAAGAAAGGCAATTTTGACATCAAGTTGGTGTAAAGGCCAATCTGAATTGACTGCAAGGGACAACAGGACTGATAGAGTTTATTTTAGCAACATAAGCAAAAGTCTCCTGATAGTCAATCCCATAAGTCTGGGTGAAGCATTTAGCCACTAGTCTGGCCTTGTACCTCTCAACACTCCCATTAGCTTTACACTTTATTGTAAATACCCACTTACACCCTACTGTTTTCTTGTCTCACGACAGATCAACCATCTCCCAAGTACCACGTCTCCTTAGAGCGTTCATCTTCTCTATGACTGCTAATTTCCAATTCGGGTCATCCAATGCTTCTTGTATTTTCCTTGGAACAAACAAGTGTGAAATCCTAGATGTGAAAGCTTTATGATTCTTTGATAGTCTTTGGTATGAGAGAGATTTAGCAATAGGATGTTTACTGCAACTTCGGACGCCTCTCCTAATTGCAAGAACCTCTTTAATAAGAAGGAAATAAATGTTGACTGTTGCCTATTTACACTGTCTATTTACAGCCATGGCATTAAATACCAATACAGCAGCCTTAATAGCATAATACAGCTGCCTTCCTAATATACAGCAACATGAATCAAGGCCAGATTTATGATTGGCCACAACAGCCTGAATTAAGGCTAGATTCATGATTGACCAGATTTCTAACACATTGCTTTATGCTTTATACAGATACTTGCCAATTTTTTGGCTTTTTGAAAAAAAAAACCCGATACTCCAATCCAAAAACGCCGATACTCCCAAAACTGCTGATACACCCAAAGCTGCTGATACCGATATTCTGAGAAGATTCCAATATCGATTACAAACCAATTCTACTAACCTTGGTCTATAGTAAAGAATCCTACATAAGGTATTCTTTGGCCTTTCATTATTCAGCAGGAGTATTAAAATCAGTATTGCTGAACAGTTTGAAGATAATGATATATCAGCGCATGAATGTATCTCATGTAACTCATCTTGTAAGCATGATCAGTAACTAGCTATAATGTGTTGAGTTTGTATTGAAATTTGTTGGGTGGGAACAAAAACTTATTTCGTATCAGTTTGGTTCCAGTAGTATTACTGAGTTATGGAAAACGCACCACGAGAGGAAGCTAGTTACTGTATGCTTGTCTAAACCCAGCACAAATACGCATGGCTGTGGATGTTGTTGCTTGCTTGTTTAACTCCAGGCACATTTTTGATGGCTATGGCTTCTGCTGCTGTTTAATGAGAACACCCTAGCAAATTGTGTTATAGAAACAAACTAGTTCGAGATAGGTCATAGCCCAGAAAATCAGTATCAAGGCTTTTTTGTTGTATCATTTATCATAATCTATGAGATTTACTATGTGCAAAAAATATTATTTGTTTGTGGAAATCTGATACATATATAGCAAATGTGATGTAACCTTTTAGTATAGGACTAATGATTCATGTTGCAAGACTGATCCTTGGGTCTTCCATAATGCACTTGGGCTGCAAGGAAACATCTTGGATGGGGGCATGTTCTGGCAGGGAAAAAAAAAAATGTTTAGAAGTGTCACTTGAATTTGCAAACTCTCTCTTAATATCTGCAACTATAAATTACCTTAGGAGTAATGAGTAGGGATTTTTAGAGACTTAGATGTTCTATGCTTATAAACACAGATTATAGTTTGGTTGAAAAGAATCACTATTGTGCGCACAACTGAAGCACATGCTACACGCTGTATATGCAGCCCAACCTCAAGATATTAAGCAATTGGGTGGGTAAAGAACAGTCACCTTTTTAAAAAAAGATACTGTAAGCAATTGTGTTTGTCTTTTCATTGATTTTGTGGTTTTGTTGTCTGACATGAAATCCTTGTATATAGGTGCTGTTTATGATTTCCAGTGAGCCTGCTCCAATGCTTGAGGATAAAGAAAAATGGTATATATATTTTTTCCTTCTGTGTCTTCTTATGGAAGCATTAATATATCTTTCTAAGTACAGTTCTATCTGTATGTGTAATTTACCTATATGTTTCTGAAATAATCATCCATGCATGTCCCGCTACATTGATTGGATGCCAAACTAAATGGTATGGGCTCCTAGTTGTAAATAAAATCAAGAGTAATATCATCGACCTCCCTTGAGATTATTCAATATTACCACTTGACCCTCTCAATTTTTCATTATTATGGACAACAACACCCTAAAGCTAAATTTATGTCATAAAGTGGCTGTAGAAATACACTTTGTCCCATCCTCCAGCTACAGGTGTACGAGTGTATGTAAAATACACATTCATAATGCCAATATCTAAATCTAAGAAAAGGTCTTATCATCATCGTGGACGACGACAATGGTCTAGATTAAATGTCACTCGTTGGGCCGTTGTCTCAGTTAAATGTCACTTCTTATAGTTGCATGAGATTTCCTAATCAGAAAGGTCATCAAAGTAAGATGCTGAAATTTTCTTTTTAGATTTGTTTATTGTTATTTTGAATGTGAATTTTATAAATGCTCATAGTTACAGTGTAAGGGCAAAATGTTTTTTTTCCTAGTCATTACATTAAATAAAATTAGTTTTAGGGGATTTTCCCATAATAATAAAATATGGAGGGGATTGGGTAGTGATATTGAATAACGTCAGGGGAGGTCTAGGATATTTACTCTAAAATCAATATAAGACATACGAAAATTTGAACCCGTTTGTATGCAAGTTCATTTGTTTCGTTAGATAATAAGCCAAGCATGTTTTGCAGCATTGATATTAGATGTCCAATTGTGAAAGAAAATGGTAATGTGTAAAGAAGAAGCCCGTTATGCCAAAAAAAAAACTTTTTGGATGTAGAAGTAATGTGTCAAGTCCAATTGGAATTTCTACAATTTCTTTCTCTCGTTTACTAACAGTGTTTTTATATAGTGGCCAAATCATGGAGAATTTCAATAGTTTTTTCTAAAATATGCAAACTAACTTAATGTCTCCCATCTCTTTCCTTAGGCTTTTAGTGCAACTTTTTTGATATACCTATTAGCACAACACCAAATTCACACATTTAAGTGCGAGTTTTGGCCTACCCACGGGGGGCCTACATGTTAGTGATAGGGAATGATTAGGTTTTTGTTGGATCCCTTATGTATTAGGCATCATTGTCCACAATTTACCATGTTCCTCCGGAAAATTGCACCCTGCATTCCTGTTTTCCGTGATAATTAAACAAGCACGTCTTATTCACCTACATATGAGGCCCCACTTGTTAGTGGAACACCAAATTCATACCTTTAAACGAGAGTTGTGGCCTACCCATGAGGGCCCCACATATTAGTGAGAGGCAATGCTTAGGTTTTTGTTGGATCCCATGTGTATTAGGCATCACTTTCCGCAATTTACCATGTTTCCCTTTGAAAATTCCTACCTCCATTCATGTTTTTGGTGATAATTAAACAAGCAAGCCAGTTTCTTTTTTATTCACCTACACATGTATATTTATATGTATATACTTTTTGCATGTATGTTCTGCTTTGTTTTTGTTATTCCCTTTGAATGTATGTTCAGCTATCATCATTTGTATTTATAATAAAAGCACATATATTTCCCACTCTCTTCCTTTGGGAGAGTGGGGTCGGATGGGGGTTTGTGGTACGATTTCAAATACCAACAACAACAACAAGAAGGACGAAGACAACAAAATCTTTATCCCAAAATTCTGGGATCGGCTGTTTGAATCATTTTCTTCCATTCAACTCTTTTTAAGGGGCTATATCCTTTATAACACTAACAAAAATCATACCCTTCCCTAAAACTTCTATTAATGTTCGTTTAAGTCTACCTCTAGGCCTAGTGGCTCTTTTAACTACTTATTGCTTCTTCTTGGAGGAGCATATATTGTCATGTGGTGCACATGTCCAAACCATTTGAAGAGATTCTCTCATCTTGTCCTTAATTGGTGTCATTTCTAAGTTTCCACAAATACACCCATTTCTTATCATATCTTTTATGTAATGCCACTCATCCATCTTAGCATTCTCATTTCGGTTGCACCTAATTTTTTGGACATGTTTCTTAATTGTCCAACACTCTGATATATAAAGTATGGTTGGTCTTATAATAGGAGTCTTATAGATTTTCTAACTTCCACAAAGTACTCTAGAAGTACTCCATTACACCCTACATTCTTTTTGGAGCCCCCTTATAAATATTTTTCAAGCTCTGTAGTTGTACCTATGATAACTTGCTCGAAACCTCCTAGTTCTTTTGGTAGTTTGAGCAGGATTTGATTTATTTTTAACTTTAGATGAAGTGGCAATTTACTTCGGCCAAGGACCTCCATGGAGATTGAGAAATCTTGAACACTCTAGTTGTAATATTACTAATTTATATGAAATTTTGATGTCATAGTAGTGAACACTTTTAGGTTCCCATGTGTAAACTTATTTTTGTACTTTATTCTTTTATTGGTTAATTCAGAAGACCATGGAAGTTGTGTCATGTTTATATTCTAGAAGTAATGCTAGTACTAGGTCTCCAAACTTGTAAGAGTTAACTGCCTGCCGGAATTAGATAAAGCACAAGCATACTGGTCTGAAAGAGTTTTGAACAATACATAATGTAGAAGTGGTTACTTTCTTTAGGTCGAGGGAATAGGAACTCATTAAGCCAGCACTGAATTTAGAGTTTCTGACTAAGTATTTGTTATTAGAATCCTATCCTCCCTATCAAGTATGATCTATTATTTTTTGTTTGTTCTCATTTCCATCACAATATAGGTCTCTTCTTTTCCATGATTTTGTTGCCAAATGCTTGACGAAAGATCCACGCCTACGTCCTTCTGCTACAGAAATGCTCAAGGTATGTGTCATTATCTTTTGGAATAATTATTGCCCCCCCCCCCCCCCCCCCCCCCCCCCTGGAAGATAAAATACGAATGATTATTTATGAAACATGCTTTATGTGTGAATTTTATGAATTTTTTTAACTAGAGACATACAATTTGGAAGTGTTTATTGACACAATTTACTGTTTAAGGTTAATGTAATATATTGTCAAAATGTATGTAAATGCGTTGTCTTTGAAATTTTCATCACGATAATGTGATGTGATCCCGAGGGTGTGAAGGTAGATGCATTTCCATTGGTTTTTGAGCGTAACCGTAGTTGCTACTTGTCCTGTGACGGCAGAAGAAATCAGTCGTAAAGAGAGAAATCGAAGATGAAATAAATAACAACCTAGGTAAAAGGACTAAAGAGAACTTTTGAGGAGAAGAAAGAGTAGCAAGAGGGAATGGGAGAAAGGAGAGGAAGGATAAAATTGTGGGGGTGAGTTGGGGGGTGGGGGTGCAGTGAGAATGCACGATAAAATGTGGGCATTGATCAATATAAAGCCCATACGGAGTTAAATCAAGTGGTCTGGTGAAGATGCAATTTCACATATTATTGCATGTAACTTCTAAAAGAGGGATTTATCAATATTATATTTGGCTAATTTACTAATATATTGGTTTGCCATAATCTTTTAATATTATGAGATATAGCAATCTGTCTTCTATATTGATAAAGATATATCATAAAACTAATATACTTATAACACCAACAAAACCCTACTACCTAACAACAAGTGATAACAAGAAGGTAAGTAGAATAAACTTTACACAATACATAAGTTGAAATCAGCAAAGAAGTAGTCTACAGTAAATAGTAAGGTTTGCAGCATCAAGTGATGCTGATACATATCGGCCATATAGTATTGGTTTTGGCATGTCTGATCCAACTTGCACCATACTAAAATTAGAGATCTTTTTCTTATCCATGGTCATGCCGAATATCAACATGCTACAAAAGTGTAGATAAATTTATTATCGGCACATTGTAACCTTTACCATTTGTCAAAGTCAATACTACAACTTTGCAATTTTAGCACATCTTAACACTATTGCATTCAAAATTATATATTGTGGAGGTACTTTGTCTAAAAGCAAGTAATAAACAACAATATATATTGCAAATAATCAATTCGGTAGTGTTGAATATTTATTCCATTCAAAACTAACAAGAAACAACAAATAATGTATAAGCATGTGCGTAACCATATCAAATATCTTATTGTCTTTAGAATAATTTCTTAATTATCTTTTGGCTTCCCGAAACCAAGAACTACAAAACTCCGATGTGAAACCATTAAAACTGCCAAAACCACAAAAACACCACTTCCAATACTCATAAGAAGGTTCCAAAATCAATTTTGATACTGATTCAGCCTTGTTAAATAGTTGACTAGTGCACATGGGAATAAGTAGACACATAGTAATTGTAAGCAAACTACTAGATGGCTATTAAATTAAGTTATCAGTAGAAGAAAACATCTAATGAAGCATAAACAAAATTTACTAAAGGAATAAAAGATTTGGTTTATTAATTAAATACAGTATGTAAATAGAAGTTAATCAATTTATGAAACAACTATTTGACATTTTATATAGCTTTTAATTGTATGAATTGAACAAAAAATATGTTAAAGTGTAGCTCCAGTTTGCCGCGAAGGTTGGGACTTGACCCAACTATTTATGACTTACATTTCTCCAATGTTCCCTAACGGATGGGGCATAAAGAGTGAAAAAAACATATACTTCAAGGTTGGCAATTTCCAAAGGGAAGTGCTTACGTGTAATTTCCCATAGTAAATCAGCTCCAGACATCCTTGGTCGATATCCATCACGTGCTCCACTCGAACCGACCGTCGGTCCTACGATTCCCCTACTCGTATAGACTCTTCTCTAAGTTCGACTCTCGATCATCCTCTACCTTGATATATTGGTTCATCCCTACTTTTAATTAAGGATATATCATACCAAGGGGTTTCGAACCTTCGACCTGGTTTCCAGGTCTTTATGTCTTAAGTCTGACCACTTTGGCTAGTGCTTATATATGTGTGTATGTGTGCTCCAACAAGCGTTGATAAAGCTGTTAGCTCTTGAAGATATAAAGACATGGTCAACTCTTGAAGCGATAAATACTAGGGAAGCCAGGTGAAAGGTTTGAACCTCCCTTTGTCTGCTATGTGCTTCAAGTAAAGGTTGACTGAGAGTCAGAGTTGGAGGAACAACCTATTCGGATAGAGGATCGTGGCGATAAAGGTCAGCCGGAGTGGAGTTTCTCATGGAGATCGACCTCAGCGACGTATCAAGGAAGGATACATTAGATGCAAAAATCAAGGATCAACATGCAGACATGTAGTGTCCGAAAAAATGATGTAAAAAAATCCAAGATTAGTGGTTCTCACTCGAGGGAATCGAACCTCAAAGTGGTTTTCCAATAACTTTATGTCTTCAAGTACTGACTAGTTGGGTCAGGCCTTGTTGACACACACACACACATATATATATATATATATCTAAATGGCTGGAAAAAGTAGCATACACCATCCAAACGATCGTGGCGGTTATTCCTTATCTGGGGATGCCTCTGACCATGGAGGAACTAGCGACGACAGAGATTGCCACCACCTAGCTTCATGCCAGCATCATGGAGAGGATAAGGGTGTTCAGTCGAATCAGAGTTAGGTCATGGGCGCTGACGCCTATGGTTGGACACTAGTGCAGAGATCCAAGAGGAAGGGCAGTGGGGCAAAGCATGGCAGAGACTCTCTGGCTCGCATGGGACGGTGCCACAACTGTTGGGAGGGGACAAGATTTCACCTTCATGCGACAACGTCAGAAGTAGTAGTCTTATCCCAAGCTACGGTGATAGGGATCTCCACACGGTAGAGATGGGTCTCGTGATCTCCACAGAGGGCGAGATATGTCTTCTTCTTCGCAAGCAGAGGGTGCGACTAGGGTTGGTTGCAAAGGAGATTATAAATAGTGAGAACCTATTATTTTCTTCCATGAAGCTGAAGACATGGGCATCTATCTGTTCACCTCAGTCTACTAATTGGATCGACGAGATGTTGCGTCAAGAGGAGCCATCAGTGGTTGCGAGTGTCACAACTGCTACAATATCAGCGGCAGACGTCGTGGCCTCATTAGTTGAATGGGAGTCTACTCTAGTTTTGTATATTCTTGGTGATCGTCCGTCCTCTATCTAGCGGTGTCGGCATTCGTCCGACAGGTGTAGCGTCTGAAGGGTAGTGCTAGCGTCTTCTCCAGGAAGAATAGCTGTTTTTTTATTACATTTGCAAGAGAAAATTGTAGGACCGTTGAGCACCTATAGAGGGGGGTGAATAGAGTGTGTGCGTGTGCAGCGGAAATAATTTCCACAATTTTTTTTAACAGATTATGAACTATGGCAGATATAAGAGAGTAAATTAAATACAGTAATCAAGAGATAAAAGGTCAAACTCAGTGAACACCACGATATATACTGGTTTCCTTCTAAGAGGACTAATCCAGTTGCGACTACTCTTGTCCGCTGTTAATCTACTATTTGTAAGCTAAATGAGAGCTTGTCGTCTCTTTACAATACCGTGCTTGGCGACAAGTGCACGACCGACTTCACAACACCGTGCTTGGTGACGAGTACACGACCGACTCCAACAAACTTGAGTACAAAAACTTTTTTTGACTTGCGATCTCTTTACAACTCAGTAAACCAAAGACTCTAAATCGAACAGAATGTTACTGGCTTTGGCTAAGAGTGGTATAGGCAAGATTTGAAAGCTTTAGAACGATGAAAAACACTTAGGAAGAGAGAGAGAAGAGTGAATAACTGATTAGAAATGTGAAAATTCTTCTCTATTTATAGTGTTTTTCCTGACCGAACTCGGACAGTGTTCGGGCTGAGTTCGGATGTTAAGATCTCGCAAACGAACGTTGCGTGCAGATTTGGAGGGAACAAAATTTCGAAAATTCCTTAGCCAAACTCGGTCAGAGCTCTTGCCGATGCTCTCTAGGCAGAATATGATTTTTGGGGTCCAAATTGCATAGGATTTTTGGCTATATGGATATGTGGAACTTTGTAGGATTGGATAGGCTTTTTGAATTTGTGGACTGAGAAAACCTAAGCCAGTATTATCCCGAACGATCTTACATTTATATTTCCTAGACTCAATAAAAGTAAAAATACAGAAGAAAATATAAAATGACTCGATCTGAATTCCGATACAATTTTGTCTGGATGACGATGAAATATTCATTGTAGATGCAGGATGTAGAGATAGTACGTTCTTTTGATATTTATTTCAGCAACCTGTAATATTAGTAGCAGTTCGTATATTTTGCATATCGACTTAAGTTATCGTTGGTTATCAAAATCAGGTGTAACCATTTAGCTAATGGGCCAACAATCTCTCCCATTTTGATAATTGACAAACTTGAGTCTATACCAAAATATAACTAAAAATGTAACTTTGAAGTAATATACCTGACTTGTTCATTGATTGAAATTTCGTTGAATTTTGAAATTTTGGTATTGCTTTTCTCCTCCTTTATCATGTACGCAAAATGAGTAGCTCCCCCACAATATGTGAAGACAACAATTTTACACAGACAAGGAAAGAAAAAGAATAATATCCACAGTAAACAAGTCATAACACAGTAGAACTAGTAGCAGTGTAAATGAACTAAAACTCAGATGTCATCAACTAGAATATAAAGGAAATACAACTAAAGTCCAAAAACATAAAGTCATAACTAAAAAAGTTTATGACTACTACATAAGTCCAACTAAAGAAGTTTGGACTACTACAAAGTGCATAACTACATAGATCATCATCAGCAGACTAAAACCACAAAATTTCTAAACTAAGAGCCCAAATCACATCTGATCATCATCATCGGCTGGAGGAGTAGACGGCTGATCAATAAGCAGTGGTTGGATCGAAGTATCCGTAAGTGGTCGGATCATCAAACCGTGGTCCGTCGAAGCCAGGATAGCGGAGGATCGGATAGGGAGCTGAAGGATGATGTGCTAAACTCCAGTGCAGATCAGCGATGCCATTCCTCAAGATCTGAGCCTGAGAGGTATGACGGAACTCAACATCGACATAGCTTTGATGACGTTGTTTAGAGAGAGTGACAAAGTCATCGAAGCGCTGATAGGACTGCGGATCAAATCCTGAAGCAGGAGCTGGAGCGTCGGCATGAGCATCAGCAGGAGCAGGAGCAGCACCGGATGGAGGTGGAGGTAGAGAAAATCTCCTAGACCTAGTTAGCTCAGAAGATGACCCGGAGATAGGACAGGAATCAAGATTGATTTCAAATCTTCTAAAGATAACTGCTAGATGCATGGGGTATAGTAGGTTGCGCCCCACTCTCCTAGAACCAATCATCCAAGCCATGAATGTCTTGGGGACAGGGAAAGGAACACCGAAGTGAATGTGGTACATGGCAGAAATCTCAAGAAAGGTAATCTCATCGGTAGATCCCTTTTTAGTAAGCAAAGCAGAATAGATAAAACGATGCAACTCATAAAAGTTTTGATTAAGGTGTTTTACATACAACCTACCGTCTCGAGGGACTGGGTTAGGATGACACATTGCAGCCTTAATGGAATCAAGGGATAACTTCTTCGGAAAATTGAACTTTGTAAATTTTAACTAAAGTTTTGCCGACGTCAGGCATATGAAAATATTCACTAATGTCAGTCGAGTTGAATTCAAGTTCTTTTCCACCGATGCAAGAATAGATACTACTGTCAGATTTTATTTGCATGTTGCAGTAAAACATACGAACGACATTATCATAGATATTGTCAGAAGTTTCAAAGAAATCTCGGAGACTTAAAATTTCAAAAGTTGGCGCATACTTCGAGAAAATAGTAAAGTTGATGTATCGTCCGGGGCAAATTTTTCGATAGCAAAAAACGTCAAACCAAGAGTCCGTTATTTCCAAACATGGAAATAAAGTCGCGTCATATTCCTCTTTGCCAGTAGGGCGAACAGGACTGAACACATTGATGGGTTCGTATTTAGAGGTCGAAGATGAACCCGCCGCGGAATCTCCTTTCTTCCTTTTGAAGATTTTAGGAGCCATAGAATTGAAAAAGGAGAAGGAAGGAAATATACCTTAAAGAGAATGGAGAAAGTGGAAGAGGTCACCTTCGTGAGCCTTCTAGATCTAAGAAGATTGAAGATTGGAGCTTGGGAAGTAGAATAGCAAACTAGGGTTTTCGGAGTTTTTCGTTCGGGTGTGAAGAAAAACGAACGAAGGGGAAGATGAAGTTATATAGGGAGCTAGGGCCGGCTGTGCTGTTCTGGAAATTCGAACCGATGCCAACCGAACTCGGTCCGAGTTCTGGCAGAGCTCGGCCACTTGTTTTTCCATTTCATTTTATGCATAATGAATAATAAATAGACTTATTACCTCTTAATTCTTCAATTTAGTAATATCCCTTACTTTGGGTTAGCTGTAGGGGCTGAATTCCAGCTAGCGGTAGTCCGAAGACACTTGGCACCGTGTCGCTTAGACTTTTACGTCTTTTTGACAAAAGGGCCCTTTCGGCTTGTACCCAAAATAATTTCAATTAATAAACATTAAAATCTCAAGTTGTAAGAATTTTTATTAAACATAACGCATTATGAATCTGAAAATTCAAGTATGTCCAGTTCACGTCGCAGATAATTGAAACGGTCTTCAGCCAGAGGTTTTGTGAAAATATCTTTTAATTGATGATCTGTGTCAATGAATTCTAAGCAAATATTCTCGTGTTGTTGGTGATCACGTAAAAAGTGATGACGTATCTCTATGTGCTTCGTGCGTGAGTGACAAACATGGTTCTTAGTCAAATTGATCGTACTAGTATTATCACAATATATGGAAATCTTCGTGTAGTGCAAATTGTACTCTTCTAGGGTTTGTTTCATCCACAAAATTTGAGCACAACAGCGTCTTGCGGCGATATACTCAGCCTCAGTCGTTGATAGCACTACAGAATTTTACTTTTTGCTAAATCAAGAGACTAAAGCTTTTCCTAGGAAATGACACGTACCGTTGGTACTTTTACAGTCTACTTTTCATCATGTAAAATACGCATCTGAATAATCGATTAGGTCAAAAGATGTGGTTTTGGAATACCACAAGCCGACTGTAGAAGTTCCCTTAAGGTATCGAAAGATACGCTTAATGGTGCATAAGTGTGATTCCTTAGGATTAGCTTGATATTTAGCACAAATGCAAACGCTAAACATGATATCAGGACGATTAGCAGTTAAATATAATAAACTATCAATCATACCTCGATACTTACGCTGTTCGACTGATTTGCTACTTTCATCAATGTCAAGCCGAGTTGATGTAGCCATTGGAGTTCCGATAGGCTTTACATTGTCGAAGTCATACTTCTTCAGTAAATCCTTCATATACTTAGCTTGATTGATGAATGTTCCCTGAGAGTGTTGTTTAATCTGGAGTCCTAGAAAGTAGTTTAGCTCTTCCATCATGCTCATCTCAAACTCACTCTGCATACACTTAGCAAATTTTTGACAAAGTTTTTTGTTAGTAGAACAAAAAATGATGTTATCTACATAAATTTGCACAAGAAGAATATCATCATCTGAAGACTTGATAAATAAAGTAGTATCAACTCTTCCTTTTGAAAATCCATTTTCAAGTAGAAAGGCACTTAGGCGTTCATACGTTCATACCAAGCACGAGGTGCTTGTTTGAGTCCATAGAGTGCTTTCCTAAGTTTGAAGACGTGATCAGGTTTTTGAAAATCCTCAAAACCAGGGGGTTGTCTCACAAAAACTCTTTTAAAAAACCATTTAAAAATGCACTTTTCACGTCCATTTGAAATAGTTTAAAATTGTGAAAACATGCAAATGCACAAAATATGCGGATAGCTTCTAGTCTAGCAACAGGAGCATATGTCTCGTCATAATCAATACCTTCTTCTTGATTATAACCTTGTATCACTAGACGTGCTTTGTTGCGTAGAACTTGCCTATCCTCAATTAATTTATTTCGGAACACCCATTTGGTACCAATTATTGATTCACCAATAGATTCAGGAACAAGTTTCCAAACTTGGTTTCTTTCAAATTGATTTCGTTCCTCTTGCATAGCATCAATCCAAAATTCATCATTAAAAGCATCTGCTATAGTCTTAGGTTCTACTTGAGATATAAAAGCTACATTAGCTGCTATATCAGTATCTTTAATAGAAGAACGTGTACTTACACTTTTTGATACATCACCTATGATGAGAGTCTCTGGATGGTCTGGCAAGAATTTTCAAGATTTGAATATCTTTGTTAGACTTTCCACAGGGCTCTCTTTGGTAGCAATATCTTTAGATGACTTGGATTTAATCTGTGCATCTTCATCATCACTGTCGCTAGATCTGTGACTATTGAGCTCATCAAAGGTATCATTAATAGTTTCTTCAACAATCATAGATCTTTTATAATAGTTTCTTCAACAATCATAGATCTTTTATTAAAAACTCCATATCCCTTACTCTTAGCAGCATATCCGAGAAATATCCCTTTATCTGCTTTAGAGTCGAACTTATCCAAGTTATCCTTGGTGTTCAGGATAAAACAACGACATCCAAAATTTTTAAAATATGAAATATTTGGAATTCTTCCAAACTACAGCTCATATGGTGTTTTCTTCGAGATAGGTCGAATTAACACCCTATTTAAAACATGACAGGCTGTACTAACAGCTTCTGTCCAAAAATATTTAGGAAGATTATGCTGATTTATCATGACTCTAGCCATCTCGCTTAGAGTACGATTCTTCCGCTCCACAACACCATTCTGTTGAGGAGTTCTAGGACAAGAAAACTCGTGGTAATATCCACTATCATCATAAAATTTTTTGAAATCAGCATTTACGAATTCGCCACAATGATCACTTCGAATTCGAGTAATCATGAAGCCTTTTTCGTTTTGTACCTTTTTACAAAATATTTGAAATTAAAAAATAACATCACTTTTATTTGATAAAAAGTAAACCCATGTATAACAAGAGAAATTATCAACAATTACAAAAGCGTAGAGTTGACCGTCAAGACTAGCGACTCTACTAGGACTAAATAAATCCATATGAATTAACTGCAAGGGTCTAGAAGTACTCACAGCGTTGATGAATTTAAAACTTGATCTAGTTGCTTTGTTCTTTTCACAGTTAGCACATACCATGTCTCTCTTGAATGTGATTTCAGGGAGTCCTTTTACCAACTTTTTGGTGCATAGACGTGAAATAGTGTCCATATTGGCATGTCCTAGCCTCATGTGTCATAGCCAACTTTCATCTTGATTTGCTACTAGGCACATTCCTGTATTGTTAGTACTTTCTTAAAAGAAAACATAAATGTTGTCTTCCCTAATTCCTTCATATACAGGATTACCAGATGACATTCATATATAGAATATTTGTCTTTTACAAAGTTGATACCATAATCATTATATGCCAAATGACTTATGCTCAGTAGGTTATGTTTCAACTCCGTAACTAAACAAAAGTCTTTTATTACTGGGTAAGGAGACATACCAACAATGTCATTTCCAATTATATCACCTCTCAGGTTATTTCCGAAGGAAACGTATCCTACTTTCTTCATCGATAGCGTAGCGAACAAAGATGCATCACCAGTCATGTGCCGCGAACATCCGCTATCGAGAATCCACTTGCTTCTAGCATGAGAGGGTTGAGGATCTACCTACAAAACGAGTAGATGAATCCTTTGGTACCCATTTTTTGAAGGATCCATTTTGATTAGTCTTAGGTATCTAAACAAGTGTTTGATTGTCAATAAACTTTCTTGCTAGACAATACTGTGATATGTGCCCGTGAGTACCACAGTACGTGCAAGTAATTTTGAAAAAGTGCTCTTTGTTTCTGTGTTGACATGCTTTTGTGTCTTCTTTGAAAAACTATATGTGAAAGCATAATTATGATTAACGTGTTGCTTGCGTGCTTTCTGTGGTTTAGTCCTCTTGGTTGTATCTTAGCATTAGGACTAACCTTAGGCTGTGTCACAGGAATAGCATGTTTGCCGAACTTGATCTCTAACTTTTTAGAGACCGCACAAGACTCCTCATATTTGGCAGTTATATCAACAAGTCTTTGCTCTGTGACTAAGTGTCTCTTCTTCTCTGTCATAAAGCTCCTGCATTTTGACATAGTCTCTTTCTTTCTTTTCGATGGTGAGTATAGCCTCATGATAGTCTACTTTGAGTTTGGCTATCTCATCCGTGTTACCGATAGCAGATGTCTCTTTAATATCTTCGAGAAGATTAGACAATCTTGCTACTTCGGTTGTGCATGCCTTAACCTCTTTGCGAGATTGCTTGTACTTGTCTAACACATTTCTGTGTTCTTCAAGTAGTTCGCTAAAGGCTATCTCTAATTCATCGAAAGTAAAGTCATCATTCCAGAGGGTTAGAAAATACCTTATCAAATGCCATAAGACATACATTGGCAGTGTTGCAGGGTCTGTTTTCTTCCTCTGATTCACTGGCATCACTTTCGTGCCAGATGCTTGTGTTTGCATACTTTCGACCTGTTGTAGCTTTCCTGCTTGATCTTCATCTATCATATGGACTGCTTTTCTTTGATAGTGGACAGTCCTTCTTCATATGCCCTGACTTCTTGCATCCGAAGCATATAGTTTCTTCTTCATTGCTCTTATGGACGTCTTTCTTCTTTCGGTTTGATCTCTCAAACTTTAAGAATTTCTTGAAGTTCTTTACTAGCAGGGCTTGCTCATCACCACTTGATGATTCTTTGTCAGAGTCATTGTATGCAACTCTTTTGGCTTGTGCTTTGAAGGTGATAGATTTTTCCTTGGGAGTAGCTTCTTCAAAATCTTGTAAGTCAAACTCACGAGTCATCAACTTGTCCATAAGTGTCTCCAGAGTCATTGTGGTGAGATCGTTTCCTTCAATGATCGCAGTTGCTTTTGGGTTCCAATTCTTGGTTAGAGCCCGTAGCACCTTTCTGATCTTCTCATGGTTACTGTAATCCTTATCAAGAGATTGCAAAGGATTAGTAATATCTAGAAAACGAGTAAATATCTGTATAATTGACTTGCCGGGTTTCATCTTAAATGATTCATATTCCTGTGTTAGTCTACTGATTTTGGATTCTTTCACTTGGGAGGTACCTTCATGAGTTACCTCAAGAAGTCTCCAAATCTCATGAGACGTAGTACATGTAGAAACACGATTAAACTCCGTCTTGTCAATTGCACAGAATAGTGCATTGATGGCACGTGCATCTAGACTAGCCTTTGTCTTTTCTTCGTCTGTGTATTTGTCGTGTAGCTTATCTACAAGTACACCCTCAATCACTATAGGTGCCGATTTCTTATAACCGTCAACTACTATAGACCAAATATTAAAGTCAAGAGACTTTAGAAAGAAACTCATTCGTGTTTTCCAATATGTATAGTTTGTTCCATCAAATAGTGGGGGTCTATTTGTGGATTGTCCTTCACCGTTGAATATTAATTTCATGGCTGCCATATATACTCTCTAGAGTTTATATAAGAATATAACCTGCTCTGATACCAATTGTAGGACCGTTGAGCACCTTTATGTAGGAACGAATTGTAAAGCACAATACTCTAGAGGGGGGGTGAATAGAGTAGGCAGCAAAAATTAGCTAATTAAAAATGTTAGTAGCAAGATCACAGATAATATTTCACAAGTAAATGAAAAGTAGAGATCAGAAAGCAAACGCAAACACAAGGATGTATACTGGTTTCCCTCTTATGAGGACTATTCCAGTCGAAAGAACTCTAGCTTCCAGTTGAATCCACTATTGGAAAATACCACAAGTTTTCATCCGAAGTTCTTGCAACTTCTACAACGCGAGCTTTGATCCGAAGTACTCGACCAACTTCAATTGTGAAGTGTCTTTCTTCAATCAAGTCTCTGATTACAATCACTCTGAAACTTCTAGACCGTACCGTACTAGCAAATTGACTAGAGGATTGTAACTGGCTTGGGATTTGAAAATGAATAGCTCGGAATACTTTAGAAAAACGTATTAGGCTTAGATAGAACATATAAGAAAGTGAATGAGTGAATTGAAATGATTGAAATCCTTCTCTATTTATAGTTTTTCCAAAGACAGAATTCTGTCAGAATTCGGGCAGAACTCTATGAGAAAATCTCGGCAAGATCCGTAACTGCAGGAGGACCAAGTTCAAAATCCAATGGGCACTAACCGAACTCTGGCCGAATTCGGGCCGAACTTGGGCCGAATTCTGTTGGAGTTCTGTTAGGGTTTTGCAAATTAGTTTTTGGGATTTTTGAAAAGTCAAGCAGTTATGAAGTAGTTTGGGCTTTTGTAAGTGGGCTATTTTCAAAATGAAAGGTTATTTGAAATCGTTTCTTGGGTAGCCTATTTGCCAGTACGACTCGGTGTACAATGTATTCCTAGACTCAATAAAAGTGAAAATTACATTGCATACAACTCATACGACAAACACAGCTTCGGTCTTGAACAGAGAGGTAGCAGTTCTTTGGCAGTTGTCTAAGAGTCCAAATTAACTTGAGTAGTCCTTATATCGAGACAAAGTTTGATCAATTATTAAAATCAGGTTTGACCATGACCAATGGGCCAACAATCTTCCCCATTTTGATAATTGACAAACCTTGACCGATATAACATCTTGATCAATATGATTTGAAAAATAATCAAAATTGTACTGTATCCTGAAAAAAATGTTACTGTATCCTGCATAAGTTGTTAGATCCTGTTTCTCTCCAGTTGTCACTTATCAAAATAATTGCAAAGAGAAAGCTCCCCCGCAATTTATGCATAAGGAACAATCAGTGAAGAAATACAAATATAATATATAGAAAAATAAGCATTTCACAAGCAGTTTATATTGAAGCATAAAGAGATAGTGCTATAACAAGAAATAAACGCTAAACTGAAATAAAATATGCTAAGCAAAGCATAAAAAGATGTTCACCATTCATCAGCTCAGTCAATCACAATCTCAATGCAAAATAAACTAAAAGATAGAGTACTAATGATATCTTGGAATGTCGGAGCATTTCCAAGTAAACATAAATATAACAAAATCTCAAAAAGTGACATCTAGACAAAATACAATGCGTCTAGATCACAAATTCTCTGAATCATCATCATCATCATCAGTGCCAGCACGACCACTATGTTCGGATGACCAGCTCCAGAAGTGCCAGCTCCAAAATGGTGTGGAGTAGCACCAGAACCACGATACCAGTCATATGCGTTACCGGGCTGAAAGAGAGTGTGTACCGCCTCATCCTCATAGCGGTAGCCGGAGACAGCTGCATCTTTGGGAAGAGAACTGGCAGAATGTCCAGTCTGGACGAAACGGAGATCGGCAAAAGAGTTGGCGAGTGCCTGGAACCGACTCACATCACAGAACTCACGTTCCCTGGATGTGTCAGTGATGAATGACTGCAGATCAGAGAGATGCTGATGAATACCCGTAAAAGACATAGGGTAAGCCTGAGGAGGTGGAGCAGGAGCAGTAGGAGGTGCAGGAGGAGCGGCTGCGCTGCGACGTGACAGCTGGAGATACTTGGGCTCAGGGTCCAGAGCACAAGTGGAAAGATCGACATCAAAACGTTGAAAGATGCGTGGGATGAACATCGCATAAGAGAGATTTCGATCTCTTCCGCGACAACGTCCCATCATCTGAATGATAGTCTTGGGAACCGAAAATGGAATTCCCTTGATGATATGATAGAGGGTAGACAGTTCAAGATTTGTAACGTCATCTTTTGAAGTTGATTTAGGAAGAATAGGGGAATAGATGATGCGATGTAACTCATAATTAAATAAGTTCAAGTTTGCAGTCTTGAACTTTCCAGAACGAACACGGACAGGTGCACAAAGGTCGTTCTTGAAACAGATAAGAGTCGTGCCATCGGAGAAATCGAACTCAGTGATATCATCAAGCGGGGCACCTTCGTTAGGAACACCAAGGATTTCCGCTAAGATTGTATCATCGAACTCGATGTTGATACTGCCGACACGAGTTCTAACAGAGAAAGTGTCTAAAACAAAGTTGCAGTAGAACAGTGTAAGGGCATTAGTAGCTATAGGGTATTTGGGGGTAACAAGTCGGTGTAACCCTAATGCCTCAAACAATGGACGGTGGTCAGGAAATACAGTCCATTTAATCGGGGCTCCAGTGCATATGTTACGCGTGGCAAAGTCAGCGTACCATAACAATGAGTGATCATGAGTTTCAAAGAAAAACTCATTGAACGCACCGTCGGCCGATTGGACCGGAAAAAAGAGGAAATCCTCTGGTAGATTGGAAGACAATGCCTCTTCACTGGCATTTGTCTTCTTCCTCTTAGATGGAGTGAATCCCTTAGGCATTTTCTCCCAAAATTGAATTGAAACTAATGAATTGAAAGAGATAGAAGGAGAATGTTATACCTTCCGAGAATTGAGTATGTGGTAGAGATCGAGATTCTCCGCACGAATCCAAATTTTGGATTGAAATCTCCAAGTAGAATGGAAGCAACGGGTTGGAGAGTTTCTAGGGTTTGGAGAGGGCTCGGACGGCAGGAGCTGTTTGAAAGAGGAGTTTGGAAAAGATGAAGAGAAGGGGGCCTTGGGTTCTGACTTAAAAGTATATACCACCAACAGAACTCGGGCCGAGTTCGCCTAGGGTTCTTTTGATGAATTTTGAAAAGAAAAAAAAATTTGCAGGCCACATTCTTTTCATCATCCCCTTTCAATTATTTAATACCAAGTTCAGTAATTTTAAATTTCAATTAATATAATTAATATTATTTTACAAATTAAATTTCGTTACACAGCGACTGTTTCAGATTAGCTGTAGAGGTACTGTCCCAGCTAACGGGAGTTCACCGGGGAACAATTAAATACCGCTTCGCTTCGATCGCAGTCGTGGTGACAGACAGACCCTTTGTAGGCTTGTCTCAAAAATAATTTTTGAGTATTGAAAAATAATTGATAAAACAAAATTAATTAATATTATTGATATCTAAAATTCCTAATTTTCGATGTAAATAATTGAAGCGATCTTTCGCTAAAGATTTTGTATAGATATCAGCTAATTGATTCTCTGTGTCTATGTATACAAGGTTTATATTTTCATTTTGTTGATGATCTCTGAGAAAATGATGTCGAATCTCAATATGCTTAGTGCGAGAATGACATACAGGATTCTTAGTCAAATTGATAGTACTAGTGTTGTCACAGAAAATGGGTATGTATGTGTACATTAAGCCAAAGTCTTCTAAGGTTTTTTTTATTCACAACATTTGTGCACAACAATGTCCTACGGCGATATACTCAGCCTCAGTCGTTGATAATGCGACCGAATTTTGTTTCTTGCTAAACTAAGAGACTAGAGCTTTGTCTAGGAAATGACATGTACCGCTAGTACTTTTTCTATATACTTTGCATCCAACAAAATCAACATCCGAATAACCGGTTAGGTCACGTCATGGTTTTGGGATACTATAAGCCGACAGAAAAAGTGCCTTTAAGGTATCGGAAGATACGCTTAACTGCGCACAGATGTGATTCCTTAGGGTTAGCCTGAAATCGTGCACACAAGCAAACACTAAACATTATATCAGGACGACTAGCAGTTAAATAAAGTAAACTACCAATCATACCTCGATACTTACGTATGTCGACAGGTTTGCCTTGTTTATCAATATCAAGCTTAGTCGAAGTTGCCATCGGAGTGCCAAGTGGTTTGACTGCTTCCAGATCGAACTTCTTTAATAAGTCTTTTGTGTACTTGGCTTGATTAATGAACGTCCCATTGTTGGTTTGTTTGATTTGCAGTTCGAGAAAGAATTTCAGTTCTCTCATCATGCTCATCTCAAACTTATTCTGCATACATTTTGAAAATTCTTGACAGAGATTCATGAGTAGATCAAAAAATGATATCATCTACATAAATTTGAATTAAAAGAAGATTGTCATTAAAAGATTTTGTAAACAGTGTAGTATCAACCTTCCCTTTTGTAAAACCGTTGTTAAGTAGAAAAGAGCTTAGACGATCGTACCAAGCACGAGAGGCTTGTTTCAAACTATATAAGGCTTTCTTCAACTTGAAAACATAATCAAGATTTTTAAATCAGTAAAACATGGATGTTGAGCTACATAAACTTCTTCTTTTATAAAACCGTTCAAAAATGCACTTTTGACATCCATTTGAAATAATTTAAAGTTATGAAAACATGCAAATGCACATAACATGCGAATGGATTCTAATCTCGCAACTGGGGCATAAGTCTCATCGTAGTCGATACCTTCTTGATTGTATCCTTGAGCTACGAGTCGAGCCTTGTTAGGAGTCACTAAGCCATTGTCATTCAGTTTATTTCAGAATACCCAGCGGGTGCCAATGACCGGATGATCAATGGGCTTGGGAACAAGTTCCAAAACTTGATTCCATTCAAATTGGTTCAATTCCTCTTGCATAGCATCTAACGAAAAATTATCACTACATACTTCTTCAATAGTTTTGGGTTCAAGCTATGAAATAAAAGCAAAACAGGAAGCTATATCTTTACTAGAGGAACGAGTACTTACACCCCTGGTAATCTCACCAATTACCGAGTCCTTTGGATGGTCTGCCAAAAATCTCATTTCTTTTAGCATATCCTATGGATTGCTGGTTCCGACTTCTGGTTCTGTACGTGATTTGCTTGGAGAATCAGCTGGTGCTTTGTGTGAAGGTTCTGCAGGAGCTGTACTTGGTGTGTTTATGTCTTCATCATCATCATCGACTGAGTGTTGATTGAGTTCGTCAAATTTAACATTTATCGATTCTTCGATGATTATAGTTCTCTTGTTGAAGACTGTAACATTTGCTGTTTGCTGCATAACCTAAAAAGATACCTTCATCGGCCTTTTCGTTAAATTTTCCCATATTATCTTTAGTATTAAGAATAAAGCATTTACAACCAAATACTTTGAAATAAGAAACAGAGGGAGTTATATCAAACCATAGCTCATAGGGAGTCTTCTTCGATATTGGTCGAATTAGAATCCTATTGAGAACATAGCACGCTGTATTGACAGCTTCAGCTCATAGGTATTTAGGTAGACTAAACTGGTTTAACATAACTCTGGCCATTTCAGATAGAGTCATGTTCTTACGTTCCATAACTTCATTTTGTTGTGGAGTCCTAGGGCAAGAGAACTCATGCAAATAATCGTGTGTCACAAAATTGCTTAAACTCTACATTTTCAAATTCGCCGCCATGATCCCTTCGAATACGAGTAATCATGAAACCTTTTTCATTTTGAGCTTTCTTGCAAAAGGTGACGAATTCTGATAATACATCGTTCTTGCGTGCAAGAAAATATACCCACGTGTATCTAGAGAAATCATCTACTATTACAAAATCATATAACTTACCTTCTAGGCTAGCAATTCTACTAGGTCCAAATAAATCCATATGCAGTAATTGTAGAGGTCTAGTGGTACTTACAACGTTCTTGGACTTAAAAACGGATCAGGTAGCTTTGTTCTTTTCACATTCACTACATACCGTATCCTTCTTGAAAGAAATGTCTGGTAGGCCTCGTACCAGCTTCTTTGTGGATAATCTTGAAATTGTGTCCATGTTTGCATGACCGAGTCTCATGTGCCATAGTTGACTCATCACTTTTGGCCATCAAGCATCTACCTGCTTTGTTAGCAACTTCTAACAAATAGAAAACATATATATTGTCTTTTCTGATACCTTGAAAGATTGTACTACCAGTTGAGCTATCAACTATAGTACATTTGTCTTTGACGAAGTTAATACCATAACCATGGTCAGCTAAATGGCTTATGCTGAGCAGATTATGTTTTAACTCGGTAACTAGTTGTAGGAACGAATTGCAAAGCACAATACTCTAGAGGGGGTGAATAGAGTAGGCAGCAGAAATTAGCTAATTAAAAATATTAGTAGCAAGATCACAGATAATATATCACAAGTAAATGAAAAGTAGAGATCAGAAAACAAACGCAAACACAAAGATGTATACTGGTTTTCCTCTTGTGAGGACTAGTCCAGTCGGAAGAACTCTAGCTTCCAGTTGAATCCACTATTGAAAAATACCACAAGTTGTCATCCGAAGTTCTTGCAACTTCTACAACGCGAGCTTTGATCCGAAGTACTCGACCAACTTTAATTGTGAAGTGTCTTTCTTCAATCAAGCTTACAATCACTCTGAAACTTCTAGACCGTATTGCAGGCGAATCGACTAGAGGATTGTAACTGGCTTGAGATTTGAAAATGAATAGCTCAGAATACTTTGGAAAAACGTATTAGGCTTAGAGAGAAGAGATAAGAAAGTGAATGAGTGAATTGAAATGATTGAAATCCTTCTATATTTATAGTTTTTCCAAAGGCAGAACTCTGTCATAATTCTGACAGAATTCGGGCAAAACTCTATAAGAAAATATCGGCAAGATCCGTAACTGCAGGAGGACAAAGTTCAAAATCCAACGGGCACTAACCGAACTCTGGCCGAATTTGGGCCAAACTCGGGCCGAATTCTGTTGGAGTTCTGTTAGGGTTTTTGCAAATTGGTTTTTGGGATTTTTAAAAAGTCAAGCAGTTAGGAAGTAGTTTGGGCTTTTGTAAGTGGGCTGTTTTCAAAATGAAAGGGTATTTTGAAAACGTTTCTTGGGTAGCCTTTTTGCCAGTACGACTCGGTGTACAATGTATTCCTAGACTCAATAAAAGTGAAAATTACATTGCATACAACTCATACGACAAACACAGCTTCGGTCTTGAACAGAGAGGTAGCAGTTCTTTGACAGTTGTCCAAGAGTCCAAATTAACTTGAGTAGCCCTAATATCGAGACAGAGTTTGATCAATTATTAAAATCAGGTTTGACCATGACCAATGGGCCAACACTCTAGAGGGGGGTGAATAGAGTGTGTGCGTGTGCAGCGAAAATAATCACGACAAAAAAATTTAACAGATTATGAACTATGACAGATATAAGAGACGGTAAATTAAATACAGTAATCAAGAGATAGAAGATCAAACTCAGTGAACACCGCGATATATACTGGTTTCCCTCTGAGAGAACTAATCCAGTCGCGAGTACTCTTGCCCGCTGTTAATCCGCTATTTGCAAGCTAAATGAGAGCTTGTCGTCTCTTTACAACACCGTGCTTGGCGACAAGTGCACGACCGACTTCACAATACCGTGCTTGGTGACGAGCGCACGACCGAATCCAACAAACTTGAGTATGAAAACTTAAAAGTTTTCTGACTTGCGACCTCTTTACAATTCTGTAAACCAAAGACTCTAAATCGAACAGAATGTTACTGGCTTTGGCTAAGAGTGGTATAGGCGAGATTTGAAAGCTTTAGAACGATGAAAAAAACTTAGGAAGAGAGAGAGAGATGAGTGAATGTGTGATTATAAATGTGAAAATCCTTTTTTATTTATAGTGTTTTTCCTGACCGAACTCGGGCAGAGTTCGGGCTGAGTTCGGATGCTAAGATCTCGCAAACGAACGTTGCATGCAGATTTGGAGGGAACGGAATTTCGAAAATCCCTTGGCCGAACTCGGTCTGAGTTCTGGCCGAATTCTCTCTAGGCAGAATGGGATTTTTGGTGTCCAAATTGTATAGGGTTTTTGGCTATATGGATATGTGAAACTTTGTGGGATTGGGTAGGCTTTTTGGATTTGTGGACTGAGAAAACTTAAGCCAGTATTATCCCGAACGATCTTACATTTATATTTCCTAGACTCAATAAAAGTAAAAATACAAAAGAAAATATAAAATAACTTGATCTGAATTTTGATGCAATTTTTTCTGGATGACGATGCAATATTCATTGTAGATGCAGGATGTAGAGGTAGTACGTTTTTTGATATTTATTTCAGCAACCTGTAATATTAGTAGCAGTTCGTATATTTTGCGTATCGACTTAAGTTATCGTTGATTATCAAAATCAGGTGCGACCATTTAGCCGATGGGCCAACAAAAATGATTAATGGACATCTTTAAAGGCGGTCCATGGATGCTCAAAGGTCGGTTGGTGATTGTAAAGAGATGGTCGCGATCTATTTCCATAAAGCGACTGGTGTGGATCCCTTCCCTCGTCTTCCTCTGTAATTATAGAACACGACAACACTAAGCAAGCTTGCTAGTGTTGTAGGTACTCCAATGCATATGGATACAACGATGGCGCGCCGTTAGTGTTTGCCGGTGCTAGTGGAGATTACTGCATACCGAGATCTGCCAACATCTACCATACGGGAGTTCTTTTGTGCACCCGATCACGTATGAATGGACTCCTCCAATATGCTCGTCTTGTTGGTGTATCAGACACAAGGAGGAGGATTGTCTAAACTCATCTGGGGACGTGTTGCGAGAAGAGGTACAAGAAGTTTTACAAGAGACGACTATATCGGATCTCTCAGCGACACAAGGAACGTCTCGAAGGAGTGTCAAGAAGACCGTTCGGTTGGTCCATTTGCCTACAGCCTCGCCATCCAGATTTGTTGTGTTCGGCCATCTCGGTGGAAATGATAGTCCGGATGAGGCCTTGTGCAGAGCTGCCCGTTGATCGACGTCATTCAGTTGGTCCATTTGTCTAACTCGAACAATGTAGATATGGACACAGATGCAGTTCTGCGACCTGGTGTGCTTCCCCCTGTTGCAGGGGTTTGTGAGAAGCCCTTGTCGCCTTCTATTATTCTTTTTTAGACTTATTCCGACCATGGAGTGCGGCAGGAAATACAGGAAGGGGGAGGGGAGCTCCCTTCAAAGGTAGGTCCTCAACCTATTCCAAATGACTTGGGTACTGTGGAGGCAGGGTCGGCCCTGGCCCAGGGCAGCCAGGGCGACTGTCCAGGGCACATGGATCGTGAGAGCCCAAAAAAATTAGTTTACACATAAATATGCAAATAATTTTGTATGTAAAACAGAACTAGTATGGGCCATGGGCCTTCTTTGACACAAAGTTATTGTGGTGTAGTGGTTAGTACATTAGACTTGTATACTAAAAGTCTTTAGTTCAATTCTTGATAGTAATCTTTTTTTTTATAGTTTAATATTTTTTACATTATTTATGGGGGGCCCTATTTTGAAAGTTCGCCCTTGGCCCCCATGATCTCAGCAAGGTTTAAAGTATCGGCCGATACCGATACGTATCGGCCGTATCGGATCGGTTTTGGGTGTGTCCGATCCAAAACGTGCTTAAAATATCGGTATCGGCCGATAACGTCGTTAACAGTAATGGATCGGGTCGGTATCGGCCGATACCGACCGATACTAGCCGATACGGACCGAAACGGGCGATACGATGCAAAAAAGGGAGAAAAAAAGAAACCCTAAGCATGGAGAATCGAATCTCCGACCAAAACAAAAAAAACACTGTGCTGTGTCAAATCCAACAGAGATTTCAATAATGAAAAAATTGGAACGATTCATCCAAAATTCCTATAAATAGATGAAAATCTGCCTACAAACACACAACAACTAGAAGGAAAAAAATTTACAGAAATTAGTGAAGAATTACCTCGCCGTCCCCGTCTTTGCCATCGTCGAAGGTAACAGAGGCTGAGATCTAGCTTCTACACGGCCGCCGTCGCCTTCGTCTTCGCCTTCGTCTCCGCCTTCCCCTTTGGCGCCGCCGCCACCGACGTCGACATGCCT
>JANAVB010013400.1:16663432-16686064 GCA_029216955.1 Iris pallida
ATCATTGCTATGTGGCTGTGCCTAGGAAGGTCATCCATAACTTATGCAAAGACCTTACTTTACGGAAACCTCCAGTTAATGGAAAGCCAATCTTGATATCCTCCAAATGCATGCTAGTCAGTACTTGTAACCTCCCCACCTTATAATGGCAGTAATAGCTTAAATATAAGCTTCAAAGGAACTTGTTTCCTGTCGAAAACCCACCTTATAATCTCCTCAGAAGTAGGAACCCTATCATAAGCCTTTTCTGTAAATATATGTAGCTACATGTGTTAGAAAATATTCCTTTGTTTTTCTGTAGCAAGAACAAAATGAAACAATTAGAGGTTAGAGTTACCGGTATACGGAAAGTCATGCACAAAGCATTTTTCTAAGAGATTATTCGAGGTCTATGTACAGACTTGTTCACGAATTCTCCTAGAGGTAAAACCCTCTTGCTACCGTCTTCCCGTCGTTGCACACAACTCCGAAAGAATTACCCGAACTTAGCTTTGTCCAGAAGATAGAATAAAATATGGAGAAGTGTTTAGGGTAAGGAAGAGAGAAAGCGACATGATTTTTGATCTTTTTCTCATATCAATTCCTGCTACAAGAAAATAATATATGGAATATATATAGAGCCATGACCTATCCCATAGAGTTAAAAGATTTTATTTATTTTTTAGTGAGACATTAAGAGCCATAAAATGGCAGATGAATGGTGTGATGAATAGGAATGAATAGGAAGTTAATAGGATTTAACACCCAAATAAAAACACAACCATTTATTAGAAATTAATGGTATTTGAAAATTGGTTTTTTAATAATAATAATAACAACAATCCCTCCCCCTAAAAAAACAAAAAACCAAGTTTTGAGAAAATAGAAAGAACAATATTCAAAAGAGTAGAGGTAAAGAATTTATGGGCAATTATATACTATGCATATGAGATGGACTACAGACTTAAATTTCACTTAGTGACTATTGTCTTTATCTAAAGAAGTGTTTGATGGACTATGTCTTAAATCAAACTTCTTGAAGCAAATTCAAAAAATAGTACACACAATATGCTAGAGGTTCTTGGGTCTATCGGTGTAGTGCCCCGTCCCGCTCAGTCAATCGGAGGAATCGAAACGCCGACGGCGTTCGGACTTAGCCTTGCAACAGCTGCTCGAAGACATCACTCGGTCGAGGCGACCGCTCGCTCAGGTGAGGTAGTTTCGGTGAACTTGCCTCATCTTAGCCTTCACATAATAAATTGTATGTTTTCAACTTGCACAAGTAGGCTTGATAATAAAAGAGACGAATCCACATAGATAAGGGAATAATCCCGACGAGTCGAATTGAGCTAGAATATGGAAAGGTCCAACGGTCGGCTTAGAGTTGGTGCACGGCGTGCTTTGAAAATGACACTCGATCCTTCGTCCCGTGGCTTGGGAGAAGGGAAGTTGGTTGAGTAGGCAAAGTTATGAACGTAGCCTAAGTCATAGGCGTCGCCCGCATAAATGCTTCATAAAGTATGCACGGTCCTATCGTCCAAGGCTTGGCATAGCCTTGGCTTGCCCCACGAGTTAAGTTGCGTTGCACGGCTTATGACGTAAGTCTAGGCACCCAAATGACTTGGTCGTTCAGAAGTCGAACGAATGTGCGGCACGTTTTCGCAATGCGAGGCTTGACGTAGCCTTTGCTCGTCGAGTCGTTGTGCGTTTAAGTCAGGCAAGTTATGTTAGGCTATCGGAGTAGTAGTAAGCACGGTCCTACGAGTTCTACGGCTGGGAATAACTGTATAGTCTTGCGGTCTCAAGGCCTGTCATATAAAGTATGACTTGGGCGATAGCGTCGCGTAGAACGTAAGTCGGTTTAAGGCACGATGTCACGGACTTAGTGTTTAAGGCAAGGACCACAATTGATTCAAGTGAGTTTTGGTGAAAGGACCATCAAATAGGCATTCATGAGTTGAATGAAATGATATGGTAACATGGAAAGAATGCTCGCGACCGTGGGTCGTCGAGGGGTCTCAAGGATAGAAGTCTTGAACTTGGTTTTGAAAAAGATTGTAGCATTGGAAAAATGATGACTGTGTGAGACGTCAGTTGAGTCGAGTCTTGCATGGTCATTGGACAACTTGTCGACATGGGCGATTTGTTTCCTCGGACGACAACCCGGGGCCACGGGACCGTTCCGGCCTAGGAGGAAACCGAGGGTGAATGTGAGCGGGATAGCTGAGCCGAAAGGCAAGTATTCGGTGGACACTCATTGGGGCTAGCTACTTGCGATGACCGGTCCATCCTATACCAGCTATGTGTCCAAGATAGCTTGTCATGCTAGTGACCTCATATAGATGAGTCGGCACGGGCGGCAATCCGCGAGTGCCTTTGGATTGAGTCGAGTATTGAGTGCACTATATCAAGGAGTCGAGTTGAATGTGTATGTGCAGTTAGAACACGTAATGTTGGGCCTAAGATTTGGCTGCAACGTAGGCGACGTGCTTCGACACGAGATGTGGCGTCGAGTCTTAAGTTGTCGGCATATAAGTTGCATAGTTTGGATTTGAGTTGTTTTGAGTTTAAGTCAGAAAATGCCACAAGGCAAAGTCGGTCGAGTGACCCTTAGCCCACAAGTCTTGATTGGGTCAGTTGGTGATCAGCAAGGGCCGCGAGGCGGCGATATGGTTAAGTCACACTGAGTTGCGAGGCACGGCACGATGGATTTGTAGTACGGTCACATGGAAAATGGAGTCTCACCGAGTAGTTGCGTCACTGATTATGTGCCGAAAGGCAAGCACGACTTGATAGGTTAATGTTGTTGGCACGAGAAGGGTCTAGAGGCAAAGTATGAGTTAACATTGTTGTCACAAGCACGGAATGGTCTCGAGACACAAAATAGGCCAAGGCGTCTGTCCTAAAACTGATTTTTAGGCAAGAGTAGAAAGACAATTGATAAGAAGGGACTATGTTGCACAAAGTAAATCAAACGTGTTGGTTTTGTATGGGTGGACGAGGAGCTCATTCCACCAGTACAGTTGAGTACTGACACCCACATAGTTTTCATGTGCAGGCATAGGTAGAAGCTCGTGGTGCGGAGCTCGCTTGGATGCGTCAAGGCATGGAGTTCCTTGGTGATTCGTAGCGTGCGGCAGCGTGGAGTCAAGACTTATACGGGACATAATGTATGGGCATCGTCTGCCGAAGCATCCGCTGGCTCAAGACATGTATTGAGAGATGAGAGAGAGCTGAGGGACTTGTAATATGAGAAGAGTGAGCTTGAGTGACTTGTAATTTTGGCCTTGCGTCCCATTGTAACCTTTGTTTCAATATCAATAAAGAGCTTCTTTGAATAACTTGTGTTTTGTTCAAAATTTTTGCTGCTATTATTCAATGTCTCTGCATGGGACTTTTGTGCGACGATCCCGTCGCAGCCGCTGAAATCGGCCGTTATGGAACCCGCCTTGCACGAGCGCAATATAGGCTCGTGTGGCATCACGCCTTAGCGAGGACGATCGCTCCTACGGGAGCGGGACGTGACATAATGGCATCAGAGCCCGGCTTTACGTCCTTGGACTATCGATTGAATTCTTTAACTCCGTTGTTTCCGCAAACTCGGAATTGTTGCTTCCGCAAAGTTGATATCATTGGTGCGCTCTCTCTCAAATGTCCCACGGGATGTCCATACAATAAGTCTAACTATTTTGCAAAACATAGGAGAACAGTTTTTGAAGAAACAAAAAGATGGTTCGCGTAAGCACGGTTGGCTAAGTCGGGCTGGGCATATACACCAAAGTTGCGTCGACCTTAGAAAAGTCGAGTGTGGGAATTGAATAGTATCGAGCAAGAATGAGTTGAACTCGATTGAGTAAAAGTGAGATGACTATCGATAGGGGTGCTATCGAGCGACGATAACGTCAGTACGATATAGATGAGCGTGCTTGGAATTCGAGGAATGGTTCGAACGGAAGATTTGAAGAAGTCGATTTTGATTCGAATGATAAGTTGAGGATTTAATTTATTGAATGACTTCATCCCTGAGTGGTGTATGCGATAGCCTCAGGGATGTCGATCGATCGATTGAGGATGCAGGATGTCGATGAGTCTATCAGGAAGCGTCGCGTGTATGCAAAGCCGTAGATTGAGTATCGTTGAATAAGTTGTAGTCTTGAGATTTGACGAGTTGAGTCGAACAACCTAGAAATTTATGTGCACGGAACGTGCACGGGATTGAGGATTGCACGAAGTATGAGATGCGAAAATGATTGAGTAGGTAAAATCAAATCAAGGAAAAGTTAAGGTGTAGCGAACGAATGACTTGATAAAGGAAATTGATAGGTGGATCGTATAGAAAAATGTTAGCACGATGGGGAGATAGCGTGCATGAAAAAGTTGAATTTTGAAGTTACGCGAATGACTCTAAGGATTGGATTGAACATTGCTCGATGATTTGAGTTAGCAAAGGAGTGATGAAAATTGAGGGAATACGTTGGTCGATGATTTAAGATATACGGGTAAATGATACGCGAATTTGGATTTGAGAAAATAGATGTTGTGAATGATTCAAGGGATAACGATCGAACTTGAATTTGAATGTGAAGGAGATTATCCAGTCGGACGATAGCATCATTCGCACGACTCGAAATTGGTTGCAAAGGAAGATCGTCAGGTTACGCATATCGTCGATGGTATTGAGGCGTATCAAAGATCGATATGCGATAACTCGGGGGTACTCTAACTCGGCGAATGACGATCGTGCAAGTGTTATTGTTCGGTTGGATGCTATATTTAGGATTTTGATTGAGATGAATGTTTGATGAAAATGATCGTGTCTGGATGGTTACGTTGATAACCACAACGTCGACATTCTTGTCTTGCGCGAGCGCAACTCTAGCCTCGCACATGCGTCGTGTCGGGTTTGGGGTAATCATTCCGCGTGAGCGCTGAAATGGTGATTCATGTCGTGGGAATGATCGAACTCGGAAAATTAGGACGCGATAACTTTGATTGTCTCGACTTGTTAGTTGGATGCGAAGAAAAATTTGAGGATGTTTGAACTTGCGATTGATGATTGAAAAAAACTTGAGGATTGAGTAGGTCCAATCCGCGCATCGAAATGAATTAGTCTAGACACAAAACAAGAGTTACGTCCCGATGAGGATGATTACCCCGCGGGAGCGTGCGTGGTAATTCATGCCTACCGTGGATAATCTGAATCGCGTGAGATCGGGGCGCAACATATTGTTAAACTAGACGATCTCATGATCGAATACGTGAATTGGGATGAATGACTTAGGGAATATGAAATGTGAATTATGGTTTAGCGATGAATTGGGTCGTAGCGTGCTTGACTTGAAAGGATTGATAGGCGGAGTATGTCGAACGTGTTCAAAGTGATAGACTATGTGAAATGTCTTGATGAACGAGTGATATTGATATGTTAAGGAATTGGTTGAAATGTGAGTTATCGTAGGATGACTTTGCTGAATGACTCGGACCCCGTGCGACGAATGTTGGGATGTGTGTAGGGAATCGATGCTCGATGTTTAGAAATCGGAGTGATGCGAGCTTGGGTAGAAAATCCCGTGCTATCAACTTGGTTTGACCTTAGGATGGGGTCAGTGTTGATATTGTTGTTTGGGAACTATGATTACAATACTGACAATTGACTTTAGCCTGGAGAGATGGCCTAGCGGCTAGGCGAGATGTCCATGTTGCGAGGGTTAGCATCGGTACGATTGATTTCAGGATTGAGTGGATGAATTGATAGGTAGGATTGGATTCACTATCACAAGGCTTGGTTGAAATGCATGTATTTTGGGGACGCCTGGAATGCGTGCACGATCCAAACTAAGTGATACGTTGAATTCAAGTGAGACTTGAGGAGCGAGAAGTGTCGTGGATTTTGAGATCGTGAGTTCTGAAGAAAAGATTGTGGGTAGCACGAGTGGGGCTCGGATTTAAGAAATGCATAGGAAAAATGTGCGCAAGAGTCGTTGAACATAAAATGATGAGTCGATGAGTAAGTACTCAGTTAGTTTCGAGGACGAAACTTTTTCTGAGTGGTGTATGATGTAGTGCCCCGTCCCGCTCAGTCAATCGGAGGAATCAAAACGCCGACGGCATTCGGACTTAGCCTTGCAACGGCTGCTCGAAGACATCACTCGGTCGAGGCGACCGCTCGCTAAGGTGGGGTAGTTTCGGTGAACTTGCCTCATCTTAGCCTTCACATAATAAAGCACATGTTTTCAACTTGCACAAGTAGGCTTGATAATAAAAGAGACGAATCTACATAGATAAGGGAATAATCTCGACGGGTCGAATTGAGCTAGAATATGGAAAGGTCCAACGGTCGGTTTAGAGTTGGTGCACGGCGTGCTTTGAAAATGACACTCGATCCTTCGTCCCGTGGCTTGGGAGAAGGGAAGTTGGTTGAGTAGGCAAAGTAATGAACGTAGCCTAAGTCATAGGCGTCGTCCGCATAAATGCTTTATAAAGCATGCACGGTCCTATCGTCCAAGGCTTGGCATAGCCTTGGCTTGCCCCATGAGTTAAGTTGCGTTGCACGGCTTATGACGTAAGTCTAGGCACCCAAATGACTTGGTCGTTCAGAAGTCGAACGAATGTGCGGCACGTTTTCGCAATGCGAGGCTTGACGTAGCCTTTGCTTGTCGAGTCGTTGTGCGTTTAAGTCAGGCAAGTTATGTTAGGCTATCGGAGTAGTAGTAAGCACGGTCCTACGAGTTCTACGGCTGGGAATAACCGCATAGTCTTACGGTCTCAAGGCCTGTTATATAAAGTATGACTTGGGCGATAGCGTCGCGTAGAACGTAAGTCGGTTTAAGGCTCGATGTCACGGACTTAGTGTTTAAGGCAAGGACCACAATTGATTCAAGTGAGTTTTGGTGAAGGGACCATCAAATAGGCATTCAAGAGTTGAATGAAATGATATGGTAACATGGAAAGAATGCTCGCGACCGTGGGTCGTCGAGGGGTCTCAAGGATAGAAGTCTTGAACTTGGTTTTGAAAGAGATGGTAGCATTGGAAGAAGGATGACTGTGTGAGACGTCATCTCAGTTGAGTCGAGTCTTGCATGGTCATTGGACAACTTGTCGACAATGACGATTTGTTTCCTCGGACGACAACCTGGGGCCCCGGGACCGTTCCGGCCTAGGAGAAAACCGAAGGTGAATGTGAGCGGGATAGCTGAGCCGAAAGGCAAGTATTCGGTGGACGCTCATTGGGGCTAGTTACTTGCGATGACCGGTCCATCCTATACCAGCTATGTGTCCAAGATAGCTTGTCATGCTAGTGACTTCATATAGATGAGTCGGCACAGACAGCAATCCGCGAGTGTGCCTTTGGATTGAGTCGAGTATTGAGTGTACTATATCAAGGAGTCGAGTTGAATGTGTATGTGCAGTTAGAACACGTAATGTTGGGCCTAAGATTTGGCTGCAACGTAGGCGACGTGCTTCGGCATGAGATGTGGCGTCGAGTCTTAAGTTGTCGACATATAAGTTGCATAGTTTGGATTTGAGTTGTTTTGAGTTTAAGTCAGGAAATGCCGCAAGGCAAAGTCGGTCGAGTGACCCTTAGCCCACAAGTCTTGATTGGGTCAGTTGGTGATCAAAGTAGCAAGGGCCGCGAGACGACGATATGGTTAAGTCACACTGAGTTACGAGGCACAGCACGATGGATTTGTAGCACGGTCACATAGAAAATGGAGTCTCACCGAGTAGTTGTGTCACTGATTATGTGCCGAAAGGCAAGCACGACTTGATAGGTTAATGTTGTTGGCACGAGAAGGGTCTAGAGGCAAAGTATGAGTTAACATTGTTGTCACAAGCACAGGATGGTCTCGAGACACAAAATAGGCCAAGACGTCTGTCCTAAAACTGATTTTTAGGCAAGAGTAGAAAGACAATTGATAAGAAGGGACTATGTTGCACAAAGTAAATCAAACGTGTTGGTTTTGTATGGGTGGACGATGAGCTCATTCCACCAGTATAGTTGAGTACTGACACCCACATAGTTTTCATGTGCAGGCATAGGTAGAAGCTCGTGGTGCGGAGCTCGCTTGGATGCGTCGAGGCATGGAGTTCCTTGGCGATTCGTAGCGTGCGGCCGCGTGGAGTCAAGACTTATACGGGACATAATGTATGGGCATCGCCTGCCGAAGCATCCGCTGGCTCAAGACATGTATTGAGAGATGAGAGAGAGCTGAGGGACTTGTAATGTGAGAAGAGTGAGCTTGAGTGACTTGTAATTTTGGCCTTGCGTCCCATTGTAACCTTTGTTTCAATATCAATAAAGAGCTTCTTTGAATAACTTGTGTTTTGTTTAAAATTTTCGCTGCTATTATTCAATGTCTCTGCATGGGACTTCTGTGCGACGACCCCGTCGCAGCCACTGAAATCGACCATTGTGGAACCCGTCTTGCACGAGCGCAATCAAGGCTCGTGCGGCATCACGCCTTAGCGAGGACGATCGCTCCTACGGGAGCGGGACGTGACAATCGGGACGGCGCTTTTGATTGACCCTGCACACTTATTCCTTATTCATGAGAGTTGTTTGGGACCGTCCTGCCGCATAGTCGCGACCTTCACGACCTATCATATAGGTAAGTCCTCAGAGGGTTGGTGATTGGTGTCAACCCTGTATAATTATACTTGGACCTTTTAAGAGTTCTAAAACTCGTCCTAACCAAAATCATGCCGGAACACTGTCACCATATGGATGGGATATCATAGTACAACTTCGTACAGCCTTCTGGGCATTATTTTTGATAATTTAATCTCAGGGTCGGTGTTCCATATTAGTCACCGGAGTCCAGTTTGTTTCTACCTATTGATCCGGCTACTTGGGATCTCCAGTCAAACTCGGTTCGGTTGCCAGTGTTGGTGACTTACTTATGGGATTAATCCTATCCCTCTTGATGATCTTAGGATTAATGTCCTAGACAGACCCTTTGTCAAGGGATCTGCACAGTTCTTTAATGACTCTTATAGTCAAGAACCACATTTTCGCCTTTTAGGCTCTTTAATGATTTGAAGCGCAGCTGTAGGTATCTGTTCATCTTAGAATTTACAGGATTGTGCTTTAGTAGTTTATTAGCAGAATTATTATCCCAATTTATAAAATTGACAGATATATAAATTTGTATACATATAGTAAGATATCTGAGCCATTCAGCTTCAGTACAAGCTATGTTTAAATATAGCATTTCAAATTCTTTGATACTCCTAGCTATGATAGTTTGTTAAATGGACCTATCAACTTATGAGTATCTAAGTTGTTCAACCGGTGAACCCTTACACTGGATCTTAGCGATCTTTCGTGCTTTTGTATTCAAAGAATATATCATAGAATGACTCGAAAAAACACTTAAAATTGTATGAAAACAATTGTAGTCCATTTCTTTAGGAGTTTTTGGTTTGACTAAGTCAGATGTTTGGGATACTCCTAAATCATACTCTGTGTCATCAGATTCATTTGACATATGTGTGATTCTATCAATATGACATTCTAGAGTTCTAGATCAAACGTTTGAATAAATTTGCTAGTCGACCTTAATAATTCTTTAGTCTATCAAGTTTTGATCAACTTGGGTTAGCTGTAGAGGCCGGTTCCCAGCTAGCGGTGGTCCGAAGACACTTAAATATCGTGTCATTCAGGGCTATTTACACCCGGTTGACAAAATGACCCTTTCGGCTTGTACCCAATCTAATATATACTTTAAAAAGTTAGATTTATAGGGATTTGCAATATTACTAAACTATTTTCTTTTGACAATTATTTGAACGAATCAAAAGATTATAAATCACAGATTATATGCAAACCAATATTTACCTAACATAATTTAAATATTGTGACAGAACAATATTGCGATTTCTTTCTAACTAAAAATTCTAATATTGTGATAATATAGTCATTTAAGGTTCAAACATGCAAACCAATCAAGGAAGAATATCATTCAACATTACCATAATCTATATACATAAACCAAGAAAGTTGGCTCACAGACTCAACAATATATATTTGTCCAACTAAACTTGGGAATCAAAATGAATAGAATTTGTAGGTAAATATGAAAAATACCTTCTTGATGATCGAAGTAATTTCCCCTTTGATTTCGACTTAGTAATAACACTTCAGAAGAAATGTCATTTTGTACATCATTTTTAGATAGTTCTACTATTCTTGCTAAACAACCATTAGTATTCAAGAATTTGGAAAATGAGATTTATAAAATGTCACATTCAGAAAGATAGAACAAAGAACTTTTGTTTTACGTACCTTCACCCTTAGGATGTTTGAGCCTTTCCTAACAAGTTACAATATCTAATGTTTCTGACTTGAAGAGATAAAACATTACAAAGATCATGTTTAGAATGAGTGAGTACAAAATACCACCAAACATAAAAGCTAAGTCTCCAAAGTTCTTATTTTTTCAGGGCCAATTTTTGTTTTGCTCAATTTTTTTTTATCCAAGGCGCTTTTTCCGACGCCTAACACTAGGCGAGGCGCTATTAAGCGCCGCCTAAGCGACGATTGCTTTTCTGGGACGAGATTTTCCTAAGCGAGGCGCCAAAATTCCAATTTTCGCTTAAGCGGCGCTTAAGCGTCGCTTAAGCGCGCTTTTCACAACATAGGTACAAAATAAATGTTCTATTACTGTCACGAAAAGTCCAAAATAGAGGTTAGTTTATATATTAACAAAAAATATATACCTAAAACTACGCACAACTTGTTTATTCTGACACACCAATATAATTTGTCTATGAATAGATATACAACAAACAATCATCTATTTTATACAAGCACATATGTACACAATTTTTATAATAATTGTGAGATTTCATTCACTTTAGAGTGTGTCGCAATTTGTAAGAGTTTGTAAACTACAACAGCCTGTAACAACAAATAAGGTTAACATAAGTTCTAATAAATATAAAACTCAAAAATATTGCATTAGAACTTGTATAGTTCAGTTATTGGCATCAACGTTGCCAATTTGAATCAGGACATAATTGCTAACATATGTCTGCATATAACAACATTCTACAAAAGAATTACCAATTCTAAAACCTTATTGACAATCTCAAAGTAACGAATTCTTTCAAACCCAATATGTAGTAGCATATCATTATTTCATACAAAATTAAATAAACATTAAAAAAAACTAGGAAATCACAAAATTCACATTAGGGTTAATGTTCCCTATATACATCAAGTATAACTATACAGTCAAAAATGTATTACGATTACTACATCTCCAGGATCACACACCACTCAAAAATGCCAGAGCCTATCAAACATTACTCCAGAACCAATCTACTAAGTTTAGGGTTAATGCTCTCTATGAATTATGTTGTTAAGATACTGGATATTAAAATTCGATTGTCTTATACACAAGAAATAATGAAATGTTAACACCAGGTTATTGTATTGCATATAATACTGTCAGTGCGTTGACACTATAATTGTATGCGAAAAATCATTACCAATATCCTTGTACGATAAGTTGACAGTTGATACAATAGGTTATAATTGTTGCACATTTACCATGCCTTTTACCAGCAACAACATCTTAACGCAAGTCAGGAGGTATGTATTAGAACATAACTATTGTGGCAAATAGCAACATACAAGTTTACTTTTTACCAAACTTCTAATAGAAGTGACAAAGATGATAAAATTGGAAGCCCAATAGTAAATGATCATATAATCTGTGGCTTACTATAGCTTAACGCCTGAATCATGTATAAGCTTCCACTTTTGTAGTAGTTGAAGATGGTTCATTCATCTTGTCTAAGAAAACATTTTGAGATTCAGAAGACACGACATCCAAAAATCACAGAAGTGTAAGAAATAGAGAAACTCAAACTTTTATAACTAGATTACTAGAATATAAAAGGCCTCACAAAGTCTTAGAGAAAGAAGCAATCGTGCATTTGTGAAGTTCGCAACAGTTTCATAGAAAGTCTAGATTATTAGAATGTAAAGGGCTTTACAACAGTTTAATATGTTACATACTAAGAAAGCTACTATAAATTATTCATAGAAAAGTTTAGAAGCGCTAATGAAGCCCAAAAATTAACTAAAGAATAATAGGTAATATAGCAACAAACTGAAGCATAATAGGTAATATAACCTCAAATAAATAAATAAACTTTGTTTCTCAAAGTCATTCCACTGGAACTTTTGCCAGTTTTCTTTTTAAACTACATACTGTGTAGCACATATCATGCTTCAGAATTCCTATGATATGGTTTATAAGATGTTAAAAAAAATTCGTATGATAAACATGACATGTAAAAATAATCACACGAATAATCTCTTAGATTGTTAGAAAGTATTCCTTTGTTTTTCTATAGCAAGAACAAAATGAAACAATTAGAGGTTAGAGTTACCAGTCTACGGAAAAGTCATGCACGAAACATTATCCTAAGAGATTATTCAAGGTCTATGTGCAGACTTGTTGTCGAATTCTCCTAGAGGTAAAACCCTCTTGCTACCGGCTTCCCGTCGTTGCACACAACTCCGAGAAAATGACCCGAACTTAACTTTGCCCAGAAGATAGAATAAAATATGGAGGAGTGTTTAGAGTAAGGAAAAGAGAAAAAGACATTATCTTTTTGATTTTTTTTCTCGTATCAATTCACGCTCCAAAGAAAAGAATGTATGGAATATATTTATATATAGAGCCATGATCCATCCCATAGAATTAAAATATTTTTTTAATGAGGCATTAAGAGCCATAAAATGGTAGATGAATGGTGTGATTAATAGGAATGAATATAAAGTTAATAGGATTTAACACCCAAATAAAAATACAACCATTGATTAGAAATTTATAGTATTTGAAAATTGTTTTTTTCATAATAATAACAACAATATGTAAATGAGCCATGGAGATCTTCGCTCCTTGGTGTAACGTGCCATGGAGATATATGCAATTTCCTATTTTGAAATGTTTCATTGTATCTCTTCGTCTAGACTCTTTTCTAGTATAAGGGAAATTGAAAGACAATCCTTATTGGCATGAGGTTAAACTGCATGTCTAAAACTAAAACTCTAAACAATGTTCTAAGATTCGCTATGCGGATTCAGTGCGAAGGAGGAGCGCCTAGGCGCTTAACAAGATTTTTTTTCTCCCTCATATTCCCTTGTAACAACTTATATAGTGTTATATCATAATGAAACACACTTAATAAAGAAATCATCAACAGGTTTTCTATGATTATCATGATTCGTAAAGACATCATCAACATTATTTCATAATAAAACCTACTTAATAAAGAAATCAACATATCTATACTACAAATTTGAAATTTCAATGTTCAAAATTCTTCAAACAACATATCCACATTACAACTAAGCATAAAAAAAATTCTTAAAATCCGAACAGCCGCACATCCGAACAGGACCGCACAAACCTGCCAAACAGGGGGTTTTCGGTTCGGCCTAGGGCCGCCTAGTGCCTAAATAAGTAAAAAATGTAAGTTTACCTAACCACCAACTGGCATATAGGTTTTTATTGGAAGGCCCTCTCTTCCCCATAGCTACCTCTAGGAAGTTGGCACTGATATAAAGGAAGAGCTTCTGGTTGACAAGATTGTAAAACGTATTCGATTTTTTTTATGGAGCTGTAACAGGAGACTTCCATGATGATGATAAAGGTATGCAAATCTTTCTCCCTATGAAGATTTGCATTAATTCTTCATGTTCTTGAGCTATTAAAATTGGAAAGATGGAATCTGAAGCTGCATGAGCAATCACTTATTGCTATCAACAATAGTTAAGGGCGCAAGTTTTGGTGCGATTGGTTAAACATAATTCATTATATGATCCAGTGTTGTATTATACTATTGTCCGACACTATATTTGTAGTCTTATACATCAGTGTGCTTGGTATGACCTAAAATTTGAACCTTTGGCACAAAGTCTTTCTCCATGATAATTAACTAGAGAAATTGTGTGCTACTGCATGGATTAAAGACAATGAACTTTACCCCTGGTCCATTAGAGAAGTCTACTACAGTATGTATACAGTTTGGTCAAATGTGTGAGGGAGAGCCCATCCACGCAAGAGCAAGACTTGTTTTTATTTGTAGAAGCCCTGGAAAATAGCATATAAAGTACAACTTTGTCTTCTCCATATTATGTAACAACTTACAGTCGAGAAAATTTCCCATTCCGTTTGGAAACCCGAAATCATAGCCAGCCCCTCGTATATCCTCTCTTCATCTTCTGTTCGTAGGATGCCTGAGTCCTGCCCCTGGTTACCAGCCACCACCTCCACCCGGCTGCCCACACTGGCAAGTCATCTTGCTGCCATCGCTTCGCCGGACACATTCACATCCCCACCTAAACTCTCCACATAATCAACTCCATCCCCGTCTTCACCAGCCCCTACCTCTTCAACTCTACGGGAAATGCACCTGACACTTCGAGGACATCATCATCCTTCCCAATTCCACCATCACCCTCTTAAGCTTAGGCTCGACCACAACAATCAAATCAAGGTCACCATCTGCCAACGATCTTGACTCTACCTCTGTCATGGCGGCATGATCACTCAGAGTTGTCGTCTTCACCTCCGACAATGTCAACATTACTACGGACCGCCGAGAGCTCAAAGATGCATTATCGATCTCCTCCACTTGTATTTATTTTAGTTTTAAATGTGTTTGACTCGTTATTGTAGGGATCGGGCTTGGTATATTAACAGGTCCACCCTGACCCGGGTCCAAATGCGATGAACTTAAATAGCACACATCCGGAAATTTTTGGAATGGTAGGAAAAGGAAGAATATTCCTTTCCATGTGTTTCCATGGCTATAAAAGATTCCATTTTGCCCAAAACAAAATGCCTTTTCATTCTTTAGAAATAATTGTATTGTATAATTGTTACTAGTCCATCCTATTTCTTTTGTAACACTACAAAATGCAAGTGTCCTGGTAACCAATTCTTTTTTTATGCATGTAATTATGAGGCTCATGTGCTCCATAAGTCAGGTCAGCAAGTTATTTATTACTAGCTTTGCACCACCGTTCTGGATATCATTTTATCATATGATCTGTTTCTCAAAAGAATTTTTCCTTTTTATTTTATTCGAAGTTTGATGGTCATATCCTTTTTCTATTTTAATAACTGATGCTGACTCTATGTCGGCTGAAAAAGTCTTATAATACTATAGTCCCTTATTCCTATCATTTAAAATCACAACCATTGGCACTCGTATCAGCACTGGCAGCTATTAGCTGCCTCCATTCTCTATACAAGATCAATCAATTACTAACCCTACTACTAGTGTCACACATAATCGATCCATGCTTCATTTTAAAAGTACTTGATATAACTCTTAACTGACATGTTCTTGAACTTATTTAAGTTCATGTTTCTTATTTATCTTGTTGCTTTTAACTATATTTAGCTAGACACCCAGATACAGTTTTATCGAGGATTAGTGACAAGAATCTGGTAGAACTAAGTGTCATTATTTCTTTGATCGTCTTATCAGTGTTAAATAATACATATGCTAACACTTTACAATATAATTTGCAACTGCATGATTCAACTTTTGATAAGAGATACGTTGGAAGGTCCTGTTGGTTCAGTTCCTTTGTATGATGAAATATATGCACTTCTGTAGGCGACTTTGGCACTTTTATAGTCCACTCTGAAGTTGGAACCAATGAGGAAGCCAATATACCTATTCCCTACAGCAATGAATCCTTGCGGGGACATGATACGAGACATTCTATTTCGGCAGATCGAGGAGATAGAACAACAGATATCTGGTATGTTACATTGTTTTTGTAATGACATTAATCCTTGTGGGGCCATGACTTTGGCACTTTTTTATGTATTTATTTATTTATAATTTATTTTACGGCCTGGCTCGAACCCAGGATCTCCGTTATCCCTCACCAGCCCCCACTGGCTGAGCCACTCCCTGGTGACTTTTGGTAGTTGATTATGTTGAAGTAGCTACATTTCACTTGTTGATGCCTGCCACATATCACATGAATATTTCAGCAATTGCATAATAACCAAAGTGAAAAGATGGCTTGAACTTATAGTACGCTATAATTAGATATCAATCCGGATTTCATAATGATTTAAAGTTTTGAATGGATATCAATTTGAATTTTGTTTATGGGGTCTATATGTATGCATTATGGCTTAGCCCCATCTTATTGCATAATTAACCAAAAAATAAAGCTGTCGTGAATCTTGATCCATAACACAATGCACTGTAATTATCTCAACTCAATTTTCATAACAATTTCGTGCTCTAAATGAATTTCAGTTTTAAGTTTGTTTAGCTTTTGCTTAATGCATAATTAACCAAAGCAAAAAAGATAGCTTGATGAATGACTCATAATGCACCGTAATTATCAACTTATTTATTTTGTAAGAATTTGATAGTTTATAATGTGTAAAGTTAAGTTTTAGTTAGTTTACGGGTTTCAGCTCTTAGCTTCAGTTTGATGGCCTTATATATATATAGCATTGAGGAGTAGGTGTGTCAAATGTTCTTTCCGGCTTCCAGCAGCGTGATTTTGGTCATAGCTATAAGAAACACCTACTGTAAGAAAGAATTCTCTAGAAAATTATGAAGAGGAAGAACATATGTTTCTACACTGTTTGGCGTAAAGATTTTGACCCATCTAGGAAACTAAATTACGCTGACTTGGGTTCTAACTAGCGTATACTGCTCAAATTGGTTGTTGCTTAGAATCTTTTGTCCCCTCTTATTTGAAGTCGAAAACATGAAACTTTTGTACCTTACCTCAATAGGAGTGCTTACAGGAACACGTGTAGAGTTACCGGTTTCAGTCAAGAGATCTAATGTATACATTGAGAGAGGAAAAGTCCATGCTTTGGACCGAGACACTTCAATGCCCAAAATGTATTTTAGAGCCCCAAGATTCAAATTTTGCGAAGCTTCTTTATCTTACTGGTGTTACTACCAGTAACAATCATGTTGTCAACATAGACGATAAGCAAAGTAATATCATGACCGTCTCTTTTATAAAAGAGAGTGGCATCTGCCAAAGCTTGCTTAAAACCATACTCCTCCATTGAGTAGTTCAACTTACCACTACCAAACCATGCCATTGGTGACTATTTCAACCCATACAAACTTCTTTAACTTGGATACCTTGCCTTCTTCTAGTGTAAACCCAAGGGGAAGGATCCAACCCATACAAACTTCTTTAACTTGGATACCTTACCTTCTTTAACTTGGATACCTTCTTCAACTGTATATTTGGTGGTGTTGTGAGTGCAAAAATGAAAAGTAGAGTTGGTAGAAAGACATGTTGGCCAAGAGCTATTCTTTTGGGCAGCAAGAGCCGAGATCTCAGAATGGTTCTTTGTTCTCATGGTAACTTGTCTCTTCACTTTGCGATGAACTAGCGAATATGCTTCTTCCGGGCTTGACATAGGAGGGATAGCCAAAACACGAGTACTAACTTGATCCAAACTGTGATCCAAACGTGCAAGAAATATATATAGCCGATCCTCAACAATATGTTGACTTTGTTTATCAATATCAGTGGTACACGTCGTTTGATAGTTTATAATGTGTAAAGTTAAGTTTTAGTTAGTTTATGGGTTTAAGCTCTTAGCTTCAGCTTGATGGCCTTATATATAGCATTGAGGAGTAGGTGTGTCGGATGTTCTTTCCGGCTTCCAGACTATATATCATAGAATTTATAAGCCAAGGCTTGATTGTCTCTCATTCATCATAGCTTGGATCATCCTCTGTTGGTGCACCATTTCTCGCTGTGATATAGCCCTTCTTCTTCCTACCAACAATATGCATCTCCAGAATCTTGGACCAAATATGGCAATTAGCACCATCCAATTTAATATGAATTGGAGGAGAAGCTTCATGAATGGTCATTGTAGAGAATTTTTTGCTGTCAAAAGTAGTTTCGGTTAGAGAGGAAGAGTCGAGGTTATGGGTAGAGGAGACAGAAGCCATGGGTTCGGCTTTGCTGTGGCTAGGGTTTAGTTTACGGGAACAAGGAAGAAGGCAGCGGAAATTACTTTCTTTTTGCTCTGATACCAAATTAGCAAATGGTTGAATGAATATTTCATTAATCTCGAGGGTATTTATACAATTATACTGTATCTATTTTAAGGGAAAAAATAATTGTACAATTAATATATCGATTCATGGTATCGGTAAGGAAGTTACAGGTGCTATATATAATATATTGATTCTTGGTATCAATAAGGAAGTTACAGCTTCTGTACAGCTCTAGTACTGTTGTATATGCTAACTCTTTGCATCTTGAGTTCCTTGGTGCTTTAGAACATTGATCCTTGATGTCATCAATAATGCTATTTATTAGGGTATTCTGTCAGGGTCGAGAATGCAACTGGTACCACTGTTACAAAACAGTTGGATGCACATGGGCCTGATACTGGGACGATCAAGGGAATATTACCACCTTTGTCTGAATTGCCAGAACAGAAGCCAGCTACAGATAGCATATCTCAGCCCCAAGTTCAAGCCGGCAATTCTAAAGGTGGAGGAGACAAAATGAGTAGGCTGAAGAGTCTGACTGTTAGCTGCAAAGCTTTTTCTGTGCAAGACAAGGTACGTACTTCTCGCTCAAGTGAAAACATTTTTTTAGTGTGTGAATGTGTTTGGAGTAATGGATATAGTTTTCTCCTAGTGACTAGTTGGAGGAAGAATTCATACTTGGACATCTAATAAATATATTTCTGGTATTTGTTCTCTGTGTAGCTCTGGTCCATCTATGCTGCCGGTAATACTGTACCCATACCGTTCCTTAAGGCTATTGACATCTCCCCTCTTGCTCTAGTATCAGACAATGGAGTTGGGGACAGAGGGGTGGGAACTAGTAATGTTGCCTTGGAAGCTGTTAAAGAGCTTTTTAGTGGCGATGGACAGACGAAGAAAGGAAGGAGGGGACAGAACGAGGTTTTACTTTGCATCACTTATTTTTCTAGTATATTCTGAAGCTACCAAGGTTTGTCAAGGTCTAAAATTCTCTTATGCTTGATGTTGTAGATGCCACTTCCGCAAGGACTACATGAAAGATTGACTTCAAGCCCGACACTGATGAACTTAGCACAAGCCCTAGCTTACCATAAAGCGTAGAACAATTTGTCCTACACGTGTTATGGCTCAATGATTAAACATGTCATGGCTGTTTCGTTCTGACAGCTTAATTTCTTGTTTACTTCCCTGCAGGTGCTACGAGGATATGCCTCTCCAAGAGCTTCAAGCAGCACAAGAGCAGCAGACCATGCAGAATCTTTGTGATACTCTCCGCACTATTTTGCGCTTGTAGGCATGACTAGAGAAAAAAAAAAAAGCATGTTCCTGATCAAGTTGGAAAAATAAGTTTTGGAGCAAAAGTTATAGGCTTAGTTGAATAGTTTCTTGTATTTATTCTTCCTTATTTCGTTGAGTGGCAACATACACATTTTGCTTGCCCCCAAAATACTTTCAAACATATATATTTGATGCTCATCTATGCTACTTTAGTATAATTTTGTAATAAAACCCTATCTTTGTTTAGTCTTAACCGTTTGGAGAGAGTTAAAAGTCCTCGTTTACGCTTCCTGTCAAAGGAAACAAATACGTTTGGCTGATGGAATTATATACTGCGCCTTTCTGATATCTTGCTTAGCCGATCTGTCTCAAGAAAACTCTCTCAATACTTACACTCAGAGTTGTCTTAGGTTATTTATAAGGGCACATCATATTTTTATCAGGGCTACTCCATTTCTAAATTTGATTTATTTACAAGTTTGTCATTGAAAAAATTACTCAGGACTATCTCATTTCTAGGTATAAAAGTCACTTATCTATTTTTGCTCTTCTTCTTCCTCAACGCATCCAAGAAGAAGAAGAACGTAAAGAACAAGAAGAACAAGAAAAAGAAGAAGAAGAACAAAATTGTGGGATGTGTTTTCTTCTCTTTTTTTCCTCCTCCATTTTTCATCTTCACTATCTCCATCAAAACCCTAATTTTTTTCTCATTTCCAATTTCGATGGCACCCAAAGACTCCTCATAATGTACAAATCTTAATATTGGTGGAAACTCCAATATTGGTGTTCAACAAGTGCAAACAAGAACAACAATAATGGACTTGCTGTTCAACAAGTGCAAACTATGACTGCCTAATTTTCTGGCAGTCCTACAAAATGATAGGACTGTCAGAAATAGTAGCAGTCCTCTTTCACAGTAAGTAAAACCAAGGACTGTCACAAATTCTGGCAGTCCTGACTGTATGTAGGACTACCAGAATTTCTGGCAGTCCTCACTGTATGTAGGACTACCAGAATTTGTGGCAATCCTTGATTTCACTTGCCGTGAAGTAGGACTGCCACTATTTCTGGCAGTCCTATCAGTTTTTAGGACTGCCAGAAAATTAGGCAGTCCTAGTCGAAGCGAATTTTTTCGATCGTGTTTACTTGGGTTTAATTCAAATGAGTAATTCCTCACTCCGAATGTACTTGGGGTTTGTCACGACCCGCTACCCAAACTGTTGGGCCGGGCCGAGTCATGTCCAGCCTACGCTTGAGATAAAGCGTAGTAAGCTGTTTCTTAAAAGTAAACAATACGAGATCAAAGTGAGCTAACAGTTCCATTTGTCATATTGGAGAAAATCATCTCAAATACAAAATCATCTATCATACGAATATGTTCAAAATACATAGCCAAAATGTAAAAGTGGATACAGGTCCAGTAACAAAAATATATAGTCTAAAACATGTCTGCTCTCAAAAGTCCCGAGCAACTAAAATAACAAACTAGACGAGTTTTTCCGCAGGTACATCCTCGTAGGGTAAAGCCTGATCCTCAAAGGTGACCTCATAATAGGAATCACATAGCAACTTCTCCTCGGTAAGTATACCTATAACGTTATCCTGTCAGGACGGGAACAAGTACTGATTCTACAAACTAAATATACGAAGCATGAAATTAACAGAGGTGTAATAAACAGAAATCATGGCATATCACAATCTATCATGTCAAGGATACATATGTTATAGCGACAGATGTATATGTAATATTTAAAACTGGAGCAGGTACGTGATCGTCAATAGGTGTACAATGTACTGTGGCACATGTAAATAAAATGTACTTCCGTACAAGTGAAAAGACGATAGATGTACATACGCACAAATACAGCTGGATAAGTACCTACGGTAAGGTTTGCATATAGAATACGACCTTGCTCGATTCGGTAGTTGGGGCATGATCACGTACTTAGCTATCAGTTTTCCTATAACCCAAGTTATAACATGTGAGAGATACGAGAGCAGTCTAAAACATGTAAAGGATACTGGGAGTAATATAAAGCATGGTAGGTACTGAGAACAGTATAAAGCATGTGAAGATATGACTTGCAGTTAAGGAACAGGATTTTGATATGATTCATTCACAGTTTATTATCACATACAGTAAATAAAGTTTGTAGGGGTACTTGCCTTATGCAAAGCAAGGGTATGTATATGAAGCTATAGATATCCAGTATCCCATCACTGTAAAAAAGGATATACAAACTTAATTTTTATACTAAGCTAAATACTAGGACACTAGTGGTGTGACACGATTTTCTGACTGGACACCTAGCCAAGTGATGATTTTAGCATAGGAGACCAATGTGGGGTGACACAATACCAAAACCAACTTTTTAGGGTCTCCATACTAAGGTAGGGTAAGGTCCCAACACTAAAATGTCCCAAAATCACACATAACTTCACAAGTCATAATTATTTAATTAATAAATCAGACTATACACTATGTTCCAATAATTATTAAGATAAGAAAAATGCTCAAATATAAACAAAATAAAGTGGCAAAATGATCCTTGTTAATTATAGAAATTTATACTAATTTTTATGGAATTTATAAACCACTATAGCTATTTATTAAAAATCAGTAAACATAAGTACTTTGAAAAAGAGTTCTGTTTTCCTATTTTATAAAATGGCAAATATAAAAATCAAATCCTGGATAATTTATATTAAATTATCTAAATTAATATAGTATTTAAACACAATTTTTTCCAGATTTTTACAGCATTTATATACTGTCTAAAAATTCAAATACAGCAAGGTATAGTTTCTGAAAATAAATAATTAATTATTTAATATATTTATCCACGTATACGAAATTGAACCGAAGTCCAGATACGGGACCCAAATCCATGAATCAGTCCGATATGACTCGTACAGGCCTTGAATGTATTTACTACATTTAAGTCCACAAAACACATGCTAGGTCTGGACTTAAATGGCCTTAGTCAACAGAATATAAAAATACGAATTTAAAATATTAACATATGTATATTAAAATATCATAATAATATTTTAATGCAATGAATATACTTAGCCATAAAATTAAATAAAAAATAACATGTAAATTTACATATATAAAATATAGCACAAAATCATATATACTATATATATAATATATATATATATATATTATAATATATATTATTTTTGAAGCAATGGGTACTTGTGGCTAACTCGCCTCCGCTGAGGCTCGAACTCCTGACCACTTGGGCCGCATGCATCTCTCTTAACCACTAGGCATATATAAACATGCATATATAAACATGCATATATATATTATAAATATATATATATATA